>JAQZBX010058003.1:0-17832 GCA_029593785.1 Cabassous unicinctus
GATTCAGGAACAAACTTGCACATTTTGACAGTTCTTTAGTGCAGCAGTGGCATATCAATCCTTCTGTCTGTTAAGAGAAACACAAAGGAGAAAATGTATCAGTTCTGCGGTGTCACTATAAATAACATACTTAGTCCCTGGGAAGTGGATGCACATTCTTTTCCCATTTTCTTGCTCCCCGTGCAAACAGGATCCCACACTCCAGTTTCATTCTGAGACAATCAGCATGTGGTTTTAGCCATGATCATTTTCTCTGCCTTACACCTAAGAGATTTCTTTCCACGACCAGAAATCATATATTTCTTTGTAGCAAGTCCCATTTTTTTTAGACTGACAGTTTTGGGGCAAATTTTTGTGGGGAAAGTCTTGTTCTGGGATTTGGGTTCTAGAGAATGGGACAGAGGCAAGAAAAGAATTTGAAAATCCAGTATAAATTTGGGGATTTTGGTTGGAGCTGAGTGTGTTCAGAGAACTGGTATTCTGCTTGGATGAAGAAGATGATAGTCCCACAGGCTTTCTGGACAGACCCTTTCATCAGGCCTGAAGCTATGCATCATTATGATGGAAATGGGACAGGTATGTGAGAAGAGGGTGTCTGAATGGGCATTGTTATTAATTTTTACTTCTATATCAGGAAATTCCCGTACACTTCAACTCACAGTTAATCCACAGGAGAGGAACAGAGGGCTCCATATTTTATGTTATGGTTCCTCATTCTCAGCACTATTGACATTTGGGGCCAGAAAATTCTTTTGCTTTTTTTCAGAGCAGATGTTTAGCAGCAGTCCTGGTAACAGAACTCCAGATGCCAAAAGCACATGATGATCCTCAAAAAATGTAATAATGAAAAATATTTCCACAGAATGTGAAAAGTTCTTTTGGGGCAAAATTGTCCTTGGTTGAGAAGCACTGCTTTATGTAATTTTAGGGATGGCAGAAGCAATGATAAGAATCACAAAATAGAGACCAATCCCAGGTGCATGATATCTGGAATATGTGACTGCTGTGTAAAATTATAGAGCAAAGACTATGAAAGGAGGCAAGGCCAGGGGATCTGTTTCCAAAACTGTAGAGAAAATAAAACCAACTCAGCTCAGCTTCTAAGGGACTGCTGGTGAGCACTGGGATGCCCAAAATTTTGATCGTATGTCAGCTTTGAGGGAAGATTTGATCAAAATATGGGAGGGTCCACCTCTTAGAGTATGTGTGACATTACCTATGTTATTTACCCTCTTTTCTCCAGAGTTTAGGTACTTTTTAATTGTTGGGTGTTATTATGATTACTATTACTTCCACTGGAAAAGTAAAATAAAATTATAAATTGCTATTATAATAATTATGGAATAGTCAAGAGTACTGTTTAATTTAATTTAATTTAATTTAATTTTTTATGTTTCCTACCAGAAACCTGTAAAGAAGGTTCATTCCATCAGATTGAGCATTTGTGAGAGGAAACAATGTGTGTTACTTTCTTGCTTCATCCCTGGTCCCACAGATTTAGGTTCCCTCCATACCTGGAGAGTGAAAGAATAGAATGTAAGGATGGGGTTTTGCCTATGAACTTCTGCAATGTAGCTCACAATATAAAACTGCCCTTCTCTGGGGTTCCCTGGGAGGTTCAGGTTATCACCTGGATATGAGAAAATGGGTCATAGCATCAACTGCTCACAAGTCTTACGTGGGCATCTGAAACCTGGTAGACAAGAACAATGGAAGGCAAAATGTGGAGCTGTAGTGTGGAAAATTTATATTCATTTCAGCCAGGGGATTCCTGGAAAATCTCACTCAACTCATCCCTTACTGCCTCTACCATATTCAGAGTGAAACCTTCATCTTCCTGGCTATAAGTAACAGCTGAATATGTGTGAGGCTAAGCCATTCATGCACCCTCAATAAATTGGTCACAAAGAATGTGACAGTGAGAGAGGAGAGGTAGAAACAAAGAAAGAGAGACTGAGAGAGAAAGCCAATGTCAGGGACAGGACATTGATTACCGGTAGGAGATAAGGGTCTCTTAACCACTTGCACAACCACCATAAACTTGAAACAAGGAGAGCATTAGTTTCCAGGCCTTCTTAATCAATTTGGCAAAGACATTCTACAATATCCCTCAATTTCAACATTCTTCTAAGTATGTTTATCTTTCACCCCATAATACCTTTCACCAGCATAGCAGAAAGCCGCACATATTGAGGAGGAAGAAAAAAGGTAGACATTTTAATCCAGTGTATATGCAGGGTAAGGAAGACTTATCGACCCTTGGAGGCCAGTAAGTTCAAGCAGTTCTACTTTCCCACTCTGTATGAACAAAGTTTCAAACATAATCCCATTTCCCCAGATCCCTGTGTGTTTTGGAGACCCTGCCCCAAGAATGATTTTGAAACTCAGTTACCTGACCCCCTCTAGCCCTGAATACCTTTCTTTGCTTTTTGGATTGAATCCCCAAAAGGAATATTGAAATGCTGACCCAATGGTCATGTTGGTGCAGACCAATTTGGAAACAGGATCTTTGAAGATGTTATTAGTTAAGGTGTGCATTCATTTGTGAAGGTTGTCTTTGAAGATCCTATTTAGATGAGTCCCACTTCAATCACGTTGAGCCTTAATCTATATGAATGGAGTCCTTAAATGCAAAAGGAATTTCTACAAGTAGAAGCCAAAAGTCAGTAGTAACCTAAGGAGCAGACTCAAGGAGAGGTTGTACCATATGACAGTGGATTCCAGAAAGATGCAGACTCTTGGGGTAAGTCAGTTGTGGTAATATATTGAAATCAGGCTTATAGTGTCAAAAAATGAGAGTCAATAAATTTATGATATTTCCTTAACAGCCCTGACAATCTAAGACATTTTCCTTCTCACAACTCAAGGACTCTCTTGACAACATAAATTCAGAGTCATTTCAATTTCATTAGTCTACAACACTAGGGGCCAAAGACCTTACATAGATTTTTTTTCTTGGCTAGATTTAAATCTTGCAGTTGAAGAAGAATCTTGAGAGTAGAAGAAATATTTGACACCAGGCATCAGTGAACTCAAAATTTTCCAAATGTAAGAGAGACATAAAATGGCAAATATTCTTGAATATTGTCACAGTTTGGCATTATTTTTGAATTCCAAAAATGATACTTTGGAATAGAACTTTCAAAGTAAACTTGAGAATGTGCTTTGACATCTCTTTGCAGTTTATAGTAAAATGCTATATGATAGAGATAAGCTGAGAACTGAAATATTAGGAACCACAAAAACAGAAAATGACTCCAGAAATTCCAAGCCTCTGGAAATCAAGTCCCCAGATGATAATGCCCCATTTGAGAAATTAACAAAACTTTGAAATTGTATATCAGGATTGAAAATGCAGTTATATAGGAAAGACTTGTGGGAGGTCTTACTGTCTGATGGCTTGGGCCCCTGCTTCTTTCATGCTAAAAGAGCAAGCATTTTGAGAGAGCTGTATGAACAAAGGCATGGTCAGCTTGGACTAAAAGGGACATGTAAGGGAAAGATGGAAGGGGAAAAAGCTTTAAGAGGAAAACCATGGAAGATGAGATCTGGAATTAAGACATCACTTTGGGCCAAGGGAGGAACACCACCCATGTGTACAGAGAGGGTGAGTTTGCCCAAGCAGCTGAAGAGGGTGGATGTTCCTGCCCATTGTTCAGGAAGAGTTTTGCTGCCCCAGGGTACAAGGAGGGTGGAGCACATTCCTCAAGTGATAGGGAGGGTAAGATCGACACCCCAGAAGTCTGAGGGTGTGGGCCTTCCTTCCACGGATTAGGGAAGGCCAGAATGCCAATTCATTTTTCTGAGAGGGTTGGTCCTCCATGCTAAATGTTTGGGAGGATGTTGTCATCACTTTACTGTAATCAAGGGCTTAAGATTGTAACCCGAACTGTGGGGAAAAAGGGGCAATCACCCCAACACACTTGGAAGATGAGGTCTGGAGATCAGTCACCCCCAGATGATTGATAAGGGTGGAACCAAGAAAATGGTGGTTGAACAAACCTGTAGAATGGGTGGGTCACAATGAGGCCCCAAGCAGAGGAAACCATCATCTTGATAATGACTCTCAGACTTCAAAATTTAATGAAGTATGCCCTGCAGGTTGACAGAATTCTCAGGGACCCAAGACTCATGTTCCCTCCCAATTTCTCCTTATGGTAATGCAAATGTTTATCCTTTGCCTGTCCATTTGTATATTGAAATCAGATAAATTGTTTTGTTTCACAGGTCTACAGCCAGACAGTCTGCCCCAAGACCAACTGTATTTCTATAAACAATTGTGATGTGATTTTGTACTTAGCATTGATACTGAAATAAGGATGATTGAATATTGTTATGTCTTTTTGGAATTCAGAGGGTGGAGTGTAACAGCTTTACATTATTTATGATTTCCAAAAATAGATATTGGTTATGGTTGTAAAATGGTCTGTTCCTTTGGGCATATTAGTTTGTATTGGATTCAGAAATTTCACTTTTGCTTGATTAAATTATGATTTAGGCTTTGATTGGGTCACATCAATAAGATATGAGGGCATGGATTCACAGAGAAAATCTGACAGAAGAGCAAAGAGCAGAGATTTTTTAAAATGCTGGAGCCCCAGGAATTAAACACACAGAAGAACACAGAAGAACAGAGATGGCTCCATAGATATGACAGAGACTCCAGGAAGAGAGAGAGAGCCTGATAGTCTCCAGCTGACCTTGTGGAGAGAAGAGATCAGCTGAGCCCAGAGAGAAATGAGCCCCGGGAGATAGGCGAGACTTTTCATAGTCTAGAGGTGATATTGGAAGAAGTTGGGACCATGGGGCTTTAAGAGAAAGAGGAAGCCTGAACACTTGCAGATGCCAACAGCCATCTGGCTCCAACATGTGGCAACAGACTTTGGTGAGGGAAGTAGTTTGAGCTTTATGGCCTGGCAACTGTAACTTTCTACCCCAAATAAATACCCTTTATAAAAGTCAACAGATTTCTGGTATTTTGCATCAGCAACTCTCTGGCTGGCTAATACATATATTGTTGATTTTGTAAGAGAGAACCTTAACATCAGTTGCCACCAGCAGCATCAGCCTCATGGTGCTATATATCTGTTCCCCAACCTTTACTTTCTATTAAACAGCTCAGAATCCTGCTCAGGTCACAGTCCCTGACTTAGCTCAGGTTCTGGAGTCTTCTTTCTACCTAACTGTATTGAGGGGTGTATTCAAGACTGGGGATGCCTTGGAGGCAACCTTATATCTCGTAACTGGACCTTTGAATGGAGTAGACATAGAAGATGAAGAGGCAGTTCAGAGTCACTGTTATGCAGAGCTAAGTTATGGTTGATCAATGTTTGGCTCTCAAAAGTTTTCCTTATATCTGACATGCAGAAAAGACCTCCTTGTAACTCAGGAAAGACCTCCTTCATCAAAGAATGGCAGTCAGTGGACAATGGGATATAGATGGTAACTATGTGAGCAGAGGGACCTAAGAAGATGATTTTCCTACATTATCTTCTGAAGTTTTATGGTTGTAGCTTCTTTTTTTGAAGAGGTACAGGGGATTGAGCCCAGGACCTCATACATGGGAAGCAGGCAATCAACAACTGAGTTATATACACTCAAGTGAGAGTTGTTTTTTCATTTGTTCATTTTTTAGGAGGTACCATGGATCAAACCTGGGACCTTGTATATGGGAAGCAGGTGCTCAACCACTTGAGCTACATCCATTCCCAGTTGTAGCTTTTATATTTAGGTCTTTGATACATTTTGAGATAATTTTTGTATATCTCTTACTTTATGTTGCATATGGAAATCCAATCCTCCCAACACCATTTATTAAATACACTGTTCCATCCCAGGTGAGTGGACTTGACAGATTTTTAAAAAATCATTTGACCATAGATGTGTGGGTCTACATCTGAGTTCCTGACTTGGTTTCTTTGGTGACTCTATCTTTATGCCAGTACCATGCTGTTTTTACCACTGTAGCTAAGTAATGTGTGCTTTAAAGTCAGAAAGTGAGAGACCTCCAACTTAGTTCTTCTTTTTAAGACATTTAGGGTTATTCAGGGCCACATATACTTCCAAATAAATTTGATGATTGGCTTTTCCATTCATACAAATATGACTATTATTCTTTTAATTGGTTTTGAGATAAATCTGTAGACAATTTGTAAAGAATAGACATCTTAAAAATATTTATTCTTAGAGTCCATGAACACTGAAAGTTCTTCATTTATTTAAGTCTTTTTACCTTCTTTTAGCAATGTTTTGTAGTTTTCTGAATACAGGTCCTTTATGTCCTTAGTTAAGTTTATTCCTAAATATATGACTCCATTAGTTGCTTTTACAAATTGAATTTTGTTCTGCTTTCCTCCTCAGATTGCTCATCAGCAAAGTATAGAAATGCTACTGATTTTTTTTAGTATTTATCTGTTATCCCACCACTTTGCTGATCTCATTTATTAGAACAGTTTGGCAGTACCTTAAAAAGATGAATATAGATGTGTCCCATAATCCAGCAATCCCATTACTAGAAATATATTCAGAAGAACTGAAAGGACCTGAACTGACATTAGCACATAAATATTCATGGCAGCATTAATCACACTTGCTAAAATATAGAAGAAGCCAAAAGTGTCTATCAAATGAAGAATAGATAAACAAACTGTGGAAAATACACACAATGGAATACTATTCAGCCCTTAGAAGAAATGAAATTGGAATTCATATGACAAAGTGGATAAATCTAGAGGATATTTTATGGCGTGAAATAAGCTATATAGTAAAGGACAAATATTGTATAGTTTATTAATATGAACAAAATATGATGAGTAAACTCAGAAAGATAAACTCTAGAGTGTAGCTTATTAAGAAACAGAAGGTTGATTGAGAATGGGAGATGATGAATGTATGCACCATTATTAATAAGGTTAATTGAAAAAGTGATAAAATAGAGTTCAGAGTAAAGTATTTTAATGGGTATAACACTGTTGATTTATAAATATGATTGCATCTGGAAGTGGTAGTATGTGGAAGTAAATGTCAATTGAAAGGAAAGTAGAGCATAATCTTTGTATCTATATCTGTGATATCAGTGGTGGATGAAGATTACTGTTAATAGTATAAATATGTCTTTTCATCTTTTATAAATTACTAAGAATATGGAGTTACAGTGGAAAATTTCAACAAAAGTAACATATGAACAATACTTAACTGTAACATTGCAATACTTTGCAGCAATTGCAAGACTTTTTTCAATACTAAGGGGAAAAAATACGGGTGAATATGGGGGTATGGAAATTTTCCTTTATAGAAATGAAAACCTTCAAAAATTGACTGAGGTTATGACAGTGCAACTCTGTGATTAAAATGTGAGCCACTGACTGTCCACTTTGAATGAATTCTACAAATCATGGGATTGTATAGCACAGGGAATCCTTGATGGATAATGAACTCTGGTTAACAGGACAAATATGAGAATACTTTCTCCTGAATGATAAGAAATATCTAATACTAAAATAGGGTGTTAATTTTATTGGGGAAAATACACCAAATGTAAGATATGTGCTATTGTTGGTAGTAATATTTTGATGATGATCTTTCATAGTTTGTAACAAATGTTTCAAAATAATGCAAGGTGGTGGTTGAGAGATGTATAGGAGTCTTGTATAATGATATGCATATTCTGTAAATTCACATATTTTACCATACATATATTATTTATGTATGTTCATGTATGAATGATACACTTCAATAAAATTTTATTTTTTTAAAAAGTAGATGATTTTCAACTCTACAAATACCAATAATTGTTTAAGGACAAAGGTAGTCCTCTTGCTATGTATTCACCAATGTGACATCCTTTCTCTTATCATTCTTGGGTATTCTTCATGGGCCCTGGGAATTAAAATTAAATGCTGAAAAGAAAGTGAACAGATTTCTCTGTTGATAAAAAAAAATTCTTAAATTAACTAAGTATTTTCATAAACACATATGATCTTATTTTGATTTCTGTAGACAGTTTAGTTCTTACTAGGTTTCATGGTTTCATGGTTGCCATTTTATGCTGCAAAAGAAATTTTCATTCAATTGGCATTGTTTTTCAGAAACAGGAGAGAGATTCTCACAAGAGAACCAGTAGGACCATGGCTAATAATTCTGTAGAAGAGACAATTGAGAAAGGCATGACCTCAAGACTAGTAAGTAAGAACAATTATAACATATAAGCCATATGTACTTCAGCACTTTGTCTGTGCTCAGTATCAAGGAGGGTCACCAAAGAACCTGAAACATTCCCTGACTTAGACTGACACATTCCGATCCACTGAAAGGCTTAGTCATGGTCACAAGACATACCTTTATATTGTGATGATTCTTTCCTTTAGGAGTCCACTTTCCTAGGCCACAGTTTTGAAGCCATAATCTGGAGTGAATGATGTAAGTGAACTTGTGTCTGTTCAGGTTCTGAACAGTGGACCATGTCCATTTCTGTTCTGTTCTGTTCAGTGGACCATGTCCACTTCCAGAGTAATCATTCCAAAATGAATGAGCTTCTGCCCTACACAAGGACCATCAGAGAATTTTACTATGAATACTTTGAATTAGATCAAAATATGATTCCAGAGAAACTTTTATCTTCATATCTAACTTCTATATGAGTGTTAACAAGTGTGAGGTACTGAGGAGGAATCCCAGAACATTAACCTCCAGTGATTTTGAACTCTCAGATTTAAACCCCTCCAAACTCTCTTGTTAATGAAGTCAGCTCCTTTGGGAAGAGATTAGTAGATATCTGCTTTACAGCCTGCTTCAGTCCCCAGTCAAATCACTGTGCCAAAACTTTGGGCTTCTGAGGACAATGGCAGATTCTCTCTGAGAGATACCTTCACTCCAGGAGGTGAGCTCTTTCTGGAGGGGGTCTCTCCACTCCTTTATAAAGGATAAATTTAAGAAACCACATTATTCAGTTTGAATATATAATTAAAGTACAATTAGAAAATTCAAGCTGTCATTTGGTGGTCAGTTCAGCTGTATCTCATCAAGGTATCTCTGCCTAGCATCTTGGGCACAGAATACACATCCAGAGATTCAACCTAGAGGTGGACAGGTAGTCTTGGTAAACAAGCCTGAAAGCCAACCTCATTCTGCCCTCAGACCTGCAGCCTGACCTTTTCACCTAAAGGGGCCTCATGCTCTTCTGAAAACTCTTATTTGAATTTCTAAGCTCAAAGTACTTAAAGTGGCCCATGTCTCACCTCCTCCATGGATGTCACTGGGCTGGCTTCCATGTACTCATCATCTCCACTAATGGATTTCAGTTAACTCATACTGGGGTTTGTCTTAGCAGAAAGGGAAACTATTTTTGAAACAAAAGCTCTGGTTGGCATCTAGCCAGGGTCTGATGAGTTCATTGTATGTTTATTTTTTTGTTGATTCAGCTTATATTATTTGTGTATGTTAAGGCAACATGCAGAGTCAGTCACAAGTGGATCTGCCCATATAAAAATTTATGGATGTTCTAAGTTTTACAGATGTACAGAAGCTTATAGGGTACAGCAGGCTTTATTTAGGGATTAAAAGAAGTAAAAAAGCTGAGTTATGAAAAAAAGGAGGAAGAGGAGACTTTTGAAAAAGTAATTAAATAGAAAAGTAGTATGGGATTTTTCCTTTTGGAGGAAAGAAAACTTTTAAAAATTGATTGAGGTGATGACAGTAGAACTCTGTGATGAAAATGAAAGCCACTGAGGATACACTTTGAGTGAATTATACAAAGTCTGGAACTCTATAACACTGTGAATCCTGTTATGGAAGATGGACTGTGGATAACAGAAAAAAATGTGAGAACGTTCTCTAGTGAACTATAACAAATATATAATACTAATACATGCTGTTAATAATTGGGTGGGTTGGGGGAAAATATAACAAATGTCAGATATTGGCTATAGTTAGAAATAATATTTTGATGATGCATTTTCATAACTTGTAACAAAAGCTTCACAGCAATGCAAGATGTTGGATTTTGGGTGATGTATGGGATACCCGTATGATGATATGCACGTTTGTTTTGTAAGTTCACAACTTTTACTCTATACTTATTGTTATGCATGTTCATGTATGAATGATATACCTTAATACAATTTTTTTTAAAAAAGAAAGCAAATTTGCACAAACATTGGTCTTAAAAGTGTAGATTGATTCAAAAACTCACTTTCTATTACTTTAATAGTATCAGATAATTTTTGCATCTTTGCTTTGATGAAAATCTTTGTTCTTACTCCCTCGTTAAGGTCCAGGGCAGAGGTTGTATGTTTTGTGACCTGAGTTGGAGAATAATTTCAGTTATCATTCATAAATTTCTTCATTCTTATGTATCTTCTCTGTATCTGTTATGTGAAAATACTATAATTGAAAGGCAAGGAATTCAAGAATTTTAATTTTTTACAACTTATTTATAGAATGGAGAATATCTAAAAACAAGCAAAATGAGAATTTGGTACTTTGTCATAGTGACTTATGAATGTAGTATTTGGGTAGCATGAGTTATCCATGATTTTATGATGAACATTATCATGTTTCCATAGAAAGGGCAAAAAATTCTAGAAGTAAATATCATAGTTAATTTACTTTTTCAAGCACAAGCATGTCTAATTTGTAATGTATTTGCATAACAATGCAAGTTGATATCCCATTTTCATTGTCTGATTTATTGGACTATACTTGGTTAGTGAGATGTTTTATTTCCATTGTATTATCAGGGATCTGTTAGATGCTAGTAACAAACAAATTTGGACTAGCTGATAACAAAGGGGGAAATTCTTGGTTTGCTACTGGGGTATTTTAAAAATGGAAGGAATGAAGACTAAAATTATGGGGATTGCAGGAAGAGAGTTGAGCTTTAGAAGCAACTAGAATCCGGGCCCACAATAATGCCAGGACACTGCTTCTCTCTTCGTGGTGTATCAGGTTCATTCTCTCTTTATGAGGCTTGGCTGCTTGAGGCAATAGGGAAATTCACAGTAAGACTACAGGAGTGACTCATGTAATTACATGTATATGACTAACAACTTCAAGGTTTCCTACATTGTAGCTCTACCACAGAGTCTACCATGGCCCAGTCATAGTTAAAAAAAATGACAAAGATGAGCTCTTATTTCCCTTACATGGACCAACAGAAACCTGGTTATTGGGGCCCACCCTGTTTATCATTGGGGTCCACCTTATTTATTATTGCAGTCCACCTGGTTTATTGGGCATCATTCCCAGAGAAGGAATTATTAGCCAAAGGGATAGAAAATTTCTCTTCAAATACATGAGAAGAAACATGTGCTCAATGTCTCCCATTTCTTTCTCTCTGTCACCACTGGACAAAGCTCTGAGCAAGATACAAAATAAAGGAAAGATGGAATTTCTGTTCTTTACATGCAATTAAATTTGCCCTTTCCATCTTGATTTTCACTTCAGTGCCCTAAAATTTGAATTCAATCGCTCATATTTCTTCAATAAATGTGTCCCTGGTCATACTCATGTCTGTTTAGTTTTCCAACCCTAAGATTTTCCTGAATGACCAACTTTTATTCAACCAGATGAATAAAAAACATTAACTTTAAAAAGTGTGCTGTATCCACTAGGATTGCTATTAAGGGGCTTTTTTCAGGCTGTGGCTGTCAGGCTAGATATTGTACTGGTCCCTCAGGATTGGGGAATTAACAATCATGGGGTATGTGTGTGTGTATGGTCGCAGACCAAAGTGGATCAGTTTTTATTGTGGATTTTTTATCTTGTGTTTGTGGGGAAATTGTAACATTGATATAAAGATGTTTCCAGGAGTTCAGAAGGGAGGGGATATGGATGGGTGGAAAAGGGCAAATTTGGAGCAATGAGATTCTTCTGTAAAACTTCAAAGATGGATACATGACATTATGTACTTGTCTAGGCCTATGGAACTGTAAACACAAAGTGTAAACCATACTGTAAACTATAGACTTTAGTTAGCAGTAATGCTTTCATATTAGCTCAGCAACTGTAACAAAATGTACCACAGTAATCTAAGATGTCAATAATGGGGGAAACTATGTGTGTGTCTGTTTGGAGTGTTATATGGGAATTCCCTATACTTTTAGTGTAATTTTTCTGTAAATCTACATCTAAAATTTCTCTAAAAAAAAATAGAAAAAGGAAACTAAGTGTTCGCAAGGATGTGAAGAAATTGGAACCCTTATATATTCTTGGGAATGTAAAATGGTGTAGCAGCTGTAGAGAACCAGTTTTTTAGTTCTTCAAAAATTTAAACATAGAATTACATTATGACCTGGCAATTCCATCCCTAAGAATTGAAAACAGAGAATCAAACAGACCCATGTATGCCAATGTTCATAGCAGCAGCATCCACAAAAGCCAAACGCCAAAAGGGTCCATCAATAGTTAAATGGATAAACAAAATGTGGTAAGTAAACACAATGGAATTATTCATCCATAAAACATGGATGAAACTTGGAAATATTATGCAAAGTGAAAAAGAAGCCAGAAAAAGAGAAATATTGTATGATTCTGCTTACATGAAAGGTCTAGAATAAGCACATTCATATAAACAGGAAGTAGATTACAGATTACCAGTTGCCTAGGGGAAGGAGAATGGGAGCTACTGTGTAATGCATAGAGTTTCTATTTGGGGCAATGAAATATTTTTGGTGGTGGATGATACTGTTAAATGTACTTAATACCACTGAAATATAAACTTAAAAATGGTTATTGTGGCAAATTTTATTTCTGTGTTATAAATATATTATATACACCACCAAAAATAAAACAAAACACACAAATCCTCAGGGTGGTGCATGCTTAAAATTGTCAGAGGAACCACTATAGTTCTAGTCAGATTAAATGGTTAGCTTAATTTCAAATTTCATTGCAGTTCACCATGACTTACTTGACTATATATTAATTAACAATCTGTCTCATTCCATTACGGATTTCAGGGAAGCAAGCTGCAGTAGTATAGATAATATCCTCTTTTAAAATACTCTCTTTCTTTCATATGAGACTCAGAAAGTCTTCTATGGCCAGGAACAATCTCTGTTCTGTGCTGCTTCTTCCCTGACAATGTCTCTCTCAAGCTTTCTTTCACCCTCCAATCCAGAAAAAGGCAAACCTCCTTGCTGAGAAACAGATTTCATTCTACTTCTCTCACTCAAAATGTAAATCTTTCTGGCTTCTTTGGATAAAAAATGTAATTGATTTTCCATGTAATTTTAGCTATTCTCTATCTCCAACCAGTTATTCTCTTTTTTTCAATGTTGTGCCCATTTTTTGTGTCTCTGCTGCTATCAAACCTGGAACTTCCCACTAACAGGCACCTCATCTCACTTTAAGCTACTTTCCCTCTTCCTCTGGCCTTTGAGGAGTGACTAATATCAAAGAACTTTGAAGTTTCCCACTTGGAGTGCAGGTATCAAGGTCTCTTTCCAAGGCACTTAGGACCCCAGGAAACACCACCATGTTTCCCAAAGGAATTTTTATTGCTTTATATCATTTTTCAAAAATTTAGCATTATGTGGGACATTTCCAGCTTTCCATAAGAATACAACTTAATAAATATTGCTGAATGGCAAAGAGGTTCCTAAATAAAGTTAATTGCTTCTTTGCTTTACTCCTTTTTTAAATGGCAGTTTCTGGTGGGGAGGAATGAAGTGGTCCAGAGGAAGTGCTCAGAACCTGTTGGAAGCATAGGAAGTGCTTGCAGAGCATTAGTGGCTGTTATCACCCTGGATTACTTCCAGTGTGGCAACTGGAGAGGGGAGGGGAGGCCAAACTTCTGTGCAAAGCACTTGGGTTCTGGATAAAATCTGGGGCTTTACCACACACTGTTAGGTAACAATTTTAGTGTCTTTGGAAGCAAAACTAGATTAACATCACCTGCATTAGGTGTTTAACAGAATAACAGGATTGTGAGGATAAAAATGACATGATGGAATTTGAATGTAGTTAGTAAACATGAAACCCTTTATAGGATGTCATTACACTTTGTCTTTCATGGCTTGGTTCAGTTGTAACTGAGAATTAAGAATTAACAACTGATTGTGATTACTGACTCATATAGAAGCCTTTTCTTTCTAGTACATTTATAGAAAGCCAAAAATTAATGGTAACCACTCCACCTTTGCTTGTTTGCATCCATAAACACCCTAAACTCCTTAGACTTAGGGAGAGAGATTTTTAGGCCCAATGACCATTTGATCTCCTGCTTTGACTTAGCAATAAAGCCTTTCTCCCTTTGAAGTCCCAGTATTGCAGGAATTGGACATTATAGTGAAACAGGCTGAGCACCCATACTTTTGCTTGGTAACAACACTGTTTCACTTTGAGACACTGTCTGCCTCACACATCTCCCTTTATTTAATTGAAGCCAGTTCACATTTGGTTTCTGTCACTTGCAACCACAGGAGACTGTCCAGTATGGTGGTGGTATGACCAGGTGTGTGTTGCTGGATGGTGGAGAAAGGGCTGTCATGGCCTCTTGCTTAGAAATGGAACAGGGATGTGGGGGCTGAGAGATGAACACACAAGGTTTTTGTTTGTTTTTTTAGGAAGTGCCAGGGATTGAACACAGGACCTTGTGCATGGGAAGCAGGCACTCAAATACTGAGATATATCTGCTTCCCATGATAAGATTTTATATCTGTATTTATGCTCACAGCAATAAGAAGCTTTCTGGATCAAAGGCAGAGTGATTACTCACATATCTCTATGCCAAACCTCCATGCCCCTTTTTTCCATGGTGTGAGGCAATGAGGGCAGAAGTCACTCTATGCTATAGACTAGGTCTGCACAACAGGAGAGGGACACCAAAATTATGAATTTTGGAACTTCCATTGGAAATACCACACAGCTAATCTCTAGAGAGAGATAAACCCTATCTTTCTAAGGTAAATCAATCCTACTGGGGAGGAAAGGGATGTCATAGAATGAATGTGAATGGACATAATGAATGTAAATTAGTATAAAGGAGTGACTCCAGGGAGACAAACCTGCAAATCTACATGATTCTTGCCTGAACTTGGGCAGTGAGACTGATAGAGATCCGCAGTGTTACCCTGAGATTTTTGGCTAGGGAAACTGTATGGTGAGTCTACTTACTAGGGTAGCATATATGGGAGAATAGGGTTTTTTGGGGGGACTGGATAGGAGTCACAGGATGATATGTGATGACTACATCTTAAGAACAATTTGAGCATTAGGGGCTTGAGGGTTTGAAAGTCACAGCAGATCTGGGCTGCAGGTTTGGATGTGGGAACTCATAGCAGTAGTGAGACCTGTGGTTGTGATAAAGAAGCTAGTTTGGATGAGGACCGAACCCTGCATGTGTCCATCCACTTGTAGTTTCCAATAGGCAGCTATGAACAGAGCAGTGTTAAACCCCTTTAACATCCCATAGGCACATTCCATTTAGCCTCGAATGTTGTTTAAAACACAGGACCTCCCCACCGGGAAATATAGGGCAGAGCTCCTGACTTGTCCTATAATAAGGAAGGAGATCCACCATCCCCAGGGCTCCAACAGAAGGTGCTACCAAACCATAAATTGTCTCCAGATCTTCTAAAACTGTGGCTTACAACCCCAAAATCATAATCAGATGGGGAAATGTTTCAAACCAAACAAAACCCAAAAGAAGTGCCCAGGTCCTAGCTCAACCTCAGAAATTCTTCTTCCATTGGTTGTGATCAGTCTTATTTTTTTTTTACCAGGAGGTCCCAGGGATTGAACCCAGGTCCCTCCATATGGGAGATGGACATCCAACCATTTGAGCAACATCTGCCCCCTGATCAGTCTTTTTGAGCTAGCAGGTGAGCATAATGACAATCAGATTTTGCGTAGAGCTATTATGAAGTTCCAAGCACATGATTTTCACAGGAGCATTGAAATGACAGGATGAGGATGGACCTGCTGTGTTTTACAATATTTTGGTTCCTGGACATATGTCCTAACATTTTGCCTCATAAGCCATGTCCAGATCAGCATGTAAAGAGGCTGCACTTCACTGAGTCCACAGGTTACTTCAACACCTGGCAAAACTTATCCTACTTGTGCAAAGGAGAGATCACCAAGGTGAAGCTTGTAAAAAGTAGAAGAATGGGAGAGAGAAGAGATCCCATCTTTCTGTCTACCATTCTCCTAAAATGTGGCTGAGAAGCAGCTAATATAAACAAAATAAAATTCTGTTACATCATAGCAATAAGATTAGGGAACTACAATATAAAAAGAATAATTAAGAGGAATAACACATTGCATTGTATTTGTACCATAACTTAGAGTTTACAAGGAACTTTCATATTCCTTATGTCATCTGAACTCTATCTGCTTAAAGGTAGGCAGAGTCTGCATCATCATCCCTTTCTAGAGCCATGAAAGTCATCAGACATCAGCAATCATCACCAGAGCCAGGCCTGAGCTGGGGTGCTTTCCAGAACCCTAGAATGTTGCTAAACAGTGTGGCTTTTGATGTATTATACTCTAATGATGGAGTATTTACTTTCCACATATAGTGAACAGGTGGCAGGAGGTGGGGAAGTAGCCAGGGGAGATAGCCACCCCTTGGCCCCATTGCCCATGGTCAGAAGAGGGACCCTTCTGTCCTGGGACCTCTAACCACCTGTGTGGGGAGGTTGTACCAGTGCCTGCTGTTTCCCTTTCCTTTGTGTGAGTTTAGGTTGCTTCAGGTTCTAGCCTTCATGATCCTCCTACTGAGGTGGAAACAATATTATGGAAACTATTAACCACTTTGTGAGTGCCTGAATACCAGTATTAAATGAGTCCCCAACAGTGCAAAAAAAATGACAGAAACATTCACTGGGTATTTTGGTGTATATTTTTGTTCACAGCTTTGAAAATAGTCTTCTGGGGGAAAATTCTTGCAATTTTCTCTTTATCTAAAAAGGTAGACATCTCAAATACTGATTATGCCAACCATTCCCCTACCCCACAGCTGTGCCACTTTCTACAAATCCATGGCACATGCCAACCACCATGAATATACTCATTTTTATCCCCCTGTCCTGCAAAGACAGAGGCAAGGAACTATATATAGTTTGTTATACTTGTGTACCTGATTTTAATTAGCCATTATGTCAATTTCCTTTTCTGTTCTGCTCCCACTTTTAAAAAATATTTTAAACTTTTAATACAGTAATGTATATACTTAAAACTTCCCATTTTAACCATGTCCCAAGAGCATAATTCAGTGGTATCAGTTACATTTACATATTGTGCTACCATCATCATCATCCATTACCCCCAACTTTTTATCACCTCAGACAGAGATTCTGCACCCATGAGGCATTGGTTCCACCTTCCCTCACCTCCCAGCCCTTGGCAACATGTAATCTACTATCAGTCTCTATGAATATGCTACTTCCAGGTATTTCATATAAGTTCTGCTCCCATTATGGTAGGTGCTTGGTGTGGTTTTGCATTTACCTGTGACAGTCAATACAAGCTAAAATTCCAATAGAAGTTAAGTGGTGCTGCAATGCCCCTTATCTGGGGCTCTACTTTAGAGAACGTTCACTCACAGTTATGAATTCTTCCAATGTCTTGTGGGCAGACCAGGACCCAGAGAAAGGATATGCATTCTCCATGTACACACTGACCATCTCACGCTCTCTGAGCTGCTCCTAAAGCCTGGGGGGAAATTTCACCTACATTTTTCTGTCCTAATTAAGGGTTTCCATGTGAAGCTTCAGAAAAGCAAGAGACCAGGTTCTGGAGTCAGACCTTTGTTCAGATTCTGTTGCTCCTTCAAGTCAAAAGTGAGTTGCTGTTCACTTATGAGAGAGGACTTAAAATTTCAGGGATTTT
>JAQZBX010058004.1:0-17836 GCA_029593785.1 Cabassous unicinctus
TGCTCCCCACTAAACCATGAGATTTTTTTTTTTTATTTAGACAGGGCTGTGTCTTGTTTCTTGTTACTTGTTTGTCCTGGTGATCTCCAGTATTCAAGAAGAAGGTACATGGTTGGCAACGTGCTAATGCTTGCTGTTATACTTTAGGTGGTTATCTCTTTCAACATGCAGAATCTTAAACTTCTGGTCCCATAGGATTTAAAAGGGCTTATACTGCCTGGGAATAGGGGGTTATTGATGCCACTATGGAGAGGGTGCATGTACCAAGTACCACTATTACTCCCCATCACCATTATTTATGGAGTGTTTCTATGGGTCACACTCATCACTAACTACTTTAGATACAAAATCTCATTAATTTCTTACTGTTGAGCAAGATCATTATTATGTTCTCCAATTTACAGATAAAGAAACTAAGACTTAGACAGGTTTTTTATTTTCCCAAGGTCACATCACTAGTAAATGGTGACTTGGAAGTCAAATCAAGGTCTATCTGACTCTAAAGTCCGTGTCTATAAAGTATAATGAGACACTCTGGGAAAAGCCCATCTAACTTAGGATCTTGAAATTCAACCATTGGAGTGTTTTGTTTTGTTTTATTAGATCTCAAAATCTTTTCAGGGATAGGACCCTCCCAGGGGCTGGTTAAGGAAACATATAAAAATTAAGCAGAGTATTGTAATATAATATATTGGAACTCTTTGGTGGATGGTAATATTTAAGTTCTTACCAACCAATTTCTTGACGTGGATCAATTGACAATTAGAAAAAAGCTCTCTCCTAAGGAATGATTCACAGGGGAGAGAGGACACAGAGACCCTGAGGGGCCACAAGAGGAAGAGGGTGTCTAAAAGGAGATTGGAAAGTACTAAAAGGCAGTGATGGGAGCAGTCCATGCTGGAGCAGGAAATAAGGAGATACATTCTCTGTAGAAAATTTAAAAACAGTGACAAAATGGACTAAAACTCTGATTTTTAACAATGTCAGAGATAAAACCCTCTTTTCCAATGGGGCAGACCCGCTCCTGCCAACTGACCTACTTTGGTACGCCACTGAACCAACATCATGAGGCCAGGATGTGGGGATCAAGTTCACATGTGCTTCTATAATAGAGACTCAGCAAAAACATCCAAGACCTGTCCTTTTTGTTTTTATAAAGACTCTCTGACCAACGCTGAGATAATGATTTGATTACATCAAAAGGAAGGGAAAATGCTATCTCTAGCTAGAGCATTGCTTTAGTTTCTTATTGCTGCTGTAACAAATTACCATAAACTTAGTGACTTCAAACAACATACGTTTATTCTTTTATAGTTCTGGGGGTCAGAAGTCTGAAAGAGGCTCACTGGGATAAAAGCAAGGGAATGCAAAACTCCATTCCTTCTCAAGGCTCTAGGAATCCTTGCCTTTTCCAGCTTCTAGAGGCCACCTGCATTCCTTGGCTTGTGGCCCCTTTCTCCATCCTCAAAGCCAGCAGTTTAGCATCTTCCAATCTCTCTCTGACTCTGAGCCTCACTCTCCTGCCTCCCTCGTTCCCTCATAAGGGCCCTTGTAATTGCATTGGGCCCACTCAGATAATCCAGGATAGTCTCCCCATCTCAAGATCCATAACATAATCTCACCTGCAAAAGCCCTCTTGCCATGTAAGGTAACATAGTTACAGGTTCCATGAATTAGGACGTGGGCATCTTTTGGAGGTGGGAATTAATCTGCATACCACAAGTATCGTGGAAATAACATGGAAATCAGAGACTGGTTTCCAATCTTGGTGCCTCCATTGGGGAGCTCTGTGTCCTGGGGCAAATTCAACCTCTCTGGGCCATTCTTTCCTCTTGATCTCTATGTAGACCTCCTAGGGCATTGTCTCCTTGAAGTGGTGCCCCCACATAAACACTGGGAGGCATGGCTCCTGCTAATTAAAAGCTAGACCAGTTGTACACACCTGCGAATGATACCGCAGCATTTATTTAAGGCCACTTCGAACAAGTCATTAGTCCTTCTAGTGGCATTTCTGCAGGTTCTCAGCTGATTTCTGCTTACCATTCTACATTTACTTACACCTTGCCTACAGAGCGTGTAAATTTTCAATTTCTTATTTTAAATAGGGGGCTCCAATTCTGTAGCGTGGCCAATGCATTAAATATCCCCAGCCAAATTGCTTAATGCCCAGGTTTTTTTGTTTTTTGTTTTTCTTTTATTCCTTTCAAATTAAAGCTTTTATAAAATCCAGACTCCATGCTGGTTGAATGACACACATGGACTTTCTACTGGTTCTCAGGGGCAGGTTCCCATCAAGTTCTAAATCTGGATGCTTTAGAAAAAAAATAGCAGAACAACTAAAAGGAATTTCTGCCTCAACGATATATAACTAGTACTTATTATAGATTGATCCATTTTGCAGGAGGGTGGTGGAAGGCAGGGGCCTGTAGGAAGAACAAGAACAAATCTTAGACCTAAGAGAAAGTAACCTTCTAATTGCCTTTTCCATGACAGCGTCATAAGCTTCTTTATGGCAGCTTTATTTCACAGTGACCTGCCACATGACTGTAATTTTCCTGGTGTCACTCATGCAGGTTTAAAAAATGATTGGTATTATGGCTTTTATTTGGGAATTTGTCAAGGTTTCACATTTGTGGAAGCCTTGAAGCAGTGGCCTAATAGTCCATAATTTGGTGTTTAAAGGGATATTGGTGGGTAACCCGCTTGGGCCCACGGGAGCCTATGCCTGGTGGGGAAATCTCCATAATTTCTTTTATGCTACAGTAAACCTTGGCTGTAAGAAAAACTCCATTCCAGTTTCCAGAGGACTCCTTGCATCCTGAGTTGGAAGAAAAACCTTTCAAGCTTCACGCTCAGGTTGATATTTAAATTTAATTCCCATGAAATGTACTTCAGGTGTTAGTAAACCCAGACTCAGGTCAGCATATTCTGGCAATGGGGATTTACTCACGCTTTTTATGACTCACCGTCTGGAAATGAAATGCCCTGGACTCTCAGTCCTCTCCCTCTCCTTAGGATCTCAAAGCTCCTAACAGATGTTTTTAAAAGCCTCAATTTTGCGGGCTGTCTTGGCCTCCTGCCACTGTGTGTACTCTTAGGTTTAATGAAAATTGGTGCCTCCCAAGCTTTCCTCCTAAGGGGGAAAAGCAACTAGTCTCGTGGTGAATTTGCTCGTTCTCTCTCAGCCGGAACACGTGGGGCCAGCGATGCTGTGTGCAAACACATGCACACACACCTGCTTCAGCCCCGGCTCCTTTCTCCCCGCCTTGCCAGGGTTGGCCTTGGGTTGCTGCATCCCTGCTGGTGTTTACCACAGTTGGCTTTTTTTCTCCTCAGTGTGCCTCAGCGTAGCCGGTGCTTATTTGAGCAGCGGGAGATTTTTCTGAAGTGACCTCCGCGGAGCAGGAGATTTATGGTGGCCTTTGCTTTCATTATGTGTTGAGGCTGGCTTGTGAGCTCACAGCGTCGCTGTCAGAGGAAGAGCAGAACACTTCCCAGAATAAGCCTACAGTATTATCTTTGAACATATGTTCTTGATTAAATGAGAAGAGGAAAGTCTCTTCGTTTTTCCCATTTGGAGGTTAAAGTGGAGGGTTTGTCTAAAAACAGATTGCAGTAAATTGTGGGTTTATTTGAACAGTATGTCAACATTATTTACTTGGGGTAAAAAAAATCTCAAATTGATAGGTTTCTTTTAATTACCTCATCCTGAAAGCTGCTCTCAACAAACAGCAAATATTTCAGAAGCCATTTGGATAAATCTGGAAATGTTGAGTTACTGGAAACCTGCCGAGAATAATACCTTTGAAAATGTTTCCATAGTTCTGAATATGAGAAAACTTGACTAGGAAACAGCTTGTCTCTGAGCAAATTGGGTGTTGCCTTCTGCAATCTTGCTGGCCTCCATGGAAAAGATGGCTTGCAAGATTCTTGCCAATACTGATCATGCCACCCTGAAAAACAGGTACCTTTCTGGGGTTTGGTATGACTACTGTCGATCCCTAAGACCAGAGTGACCTTGTTTAACCCCACTATAATAATATCTTCTTCTTGGATTCTGTCCAGGAAACACAAAAACTCAATGAACGCAGGTTCAGTAATCAGGAGAGTTCTGGGCAAATCCGAAGAGCTCTTCTAGCAAATCCAGCCAAAGCACATTTTACCAGATAAAGTCTTTTGACTTCATTGCTTGATCCTGACTGGATAAATAGATAATCTGATGGAGAGGGCCATTCCTGGGACCCAGACCTGTTGGGTGTGGGTGGGAGGAGATAGCTAAGGGGTGGAGGACATAGTTATATATGTAGGGCAGATTTCAGGACTCAAGGTGCAGTTGTACTGGTTGTTAAATATTGAAATCCCTATCAGTTGAGAAATCACTGCCTGGGACCCACTGAATGCCCTCCCCCGCTCCCGCCCCCCACTGCAGCTAGTGGCCCAGCCTTCTCTTCTAGGACTTGCGCCCTACCTCCCCTCAATCCAGCCACTAAAGGCAGGGGCCTCCAGGCCCCTCTGGCACCACAGCCAATGCATGAGCCTCACCAGCCATCGGGAATTCTGAATCCCGGCCTTCGGTGTATGTGCAGTTGCCAGGAGCCCGGGCCTCAGAGAGAATTTCCTAGTGCCTGCCCAGTCATTGACCCTCGAGGCAGCCAGAACTCCCTGCTCCCTTGGCACAGTTTGGAGGAGGTCAGACAACAGAGACTTGGCCAGGGCAGCGCTCCCAGTCATCCCAACAAAAATCTCTTTTAAAAAGAAGTATTGAGCCATTTGGGAGATCAAAGCGTCTTTCTTCCTACCCATGCGATTCTTTTCCTCCACACACCAGTGTGAAATCCAGAAGCCTTCACCGTGGAGACCAGTTCAGGAAGGGAAGATGTAATTCTAGTCCCAGCTCCAACACTTAATAACTCTGTGACCTTGGGCAAGGGACTTAACCTCTCCACACTGCAGTTTTCTCATCTGTAGAGTATTGATGTTGGACTCTATTCCTTCCAGCTGTAACAACAAATGATTTTCAGTCCTTAAATTTCTCTTTTCTAGCTCATTCACCCACCCTATCAATGGATATGCCATTTATGCTTCAAGAAGAAAGAAAAATATTATCATCTGCTAACAAATTATGTTTGAACACAAATCAAGGTAAAGTGATGCCAAGTGCTCCAAGTTGAAAATCACAGGATGAAGCAGGCTTGCTCTACTCTCGCTGACAGCATCGGTCAATGTGCAGGAGCTCTGCCGGCTGAGCTTGTTGGTGGAGCTAATGGGGCCATAACCGCCAATGCAAATCCTTCTCCACCCAGCTAAGCTCCTCTGTCTGTGATCCTCCCCCAGCTATGTTTAAAAGGTGTTTTGTGGCTCATCAAGGGCCCCTAAAAAGTATGTAGATGGGTCAATACAAATCTATTATTATGAATGGGGAAATTAACCTCAAAATACAAGCAACAATGCCATATACTTGACATAGGGCAGCATTTTTTATTAATGGTATTTGCAATGTCTTTGATTTTGTGACCTATTTTGTGTATTGTAGCTGTAATTTATGCATTATGCTATTGCTTTGTGATTTTTAAAGTTTTTGGTCTCTCAAATTGTCATTTTTTTTATAGCTTGGGAGTAATTTTTCTGTTAAAGGAAAGGCTTCAACCTTTTACTTTAAAATAAATATCAGAACTTGGAGCTAATATACAGAAATTCATTTTATAGATTTTTTATTATCAATCTATTCCCGACTTGGAGGAGATTATTGTTAGTCATATAAAACAATACAGGCTTCAACAAGGATTACTAGGACTAAAATACTGTGATACTTACTGCTGTCTGCTGTTGGGAGTTGTTATTTTAGACTTGTTAAGGACAAAAGAATTTATAGATTAATGTGTGAGTCTGTAGTTTTCTGAGAAGTTTGAGTTCTGGCCTGGCCTATCACTCTAAGTGCTCCAGGGTCACCGTCCTGATAGAGGGCTGAGGTGATCCTTTTGGGTGATAAGCAAAACCTTTATTTATTTATTTATTTTAAGAAAATGAATTTTATATCTGGATTCTCATCTCAATTCCCCCTCTTGTTCCCATAAAACACAAATCCTTCTAGGCCTGATTTGTTTTAGTGATTCCAGCCAGCTTATTTCAAAAGCAACATTGCAGACACTTAATAAAAGAATTCAAGCTGAGGAACTTAATACTCTTGAATTAGGAAACTCTAGGATTTGTACTTGTATACACTCACCTTTAAGAGCTAAAAAATTGACAAATGTCACTTCCAGGTGAATGTACTAAATTCAAGATCTAAAAATAATTGTCAAAGTACAACATGAATGAGTTAATGTTCCTTCTGCAACTTAGTCGCTATCAGTATTTCATGCTAAGCGTTTGTTGATCATTGCTAAGATGACATTTTGCTATAATGCCCAAACTTTCCACCCCACTCCCTATCCTACTGTATATGTGTATAGAGGAACCTGCAAGATCCCTTGGTAAAATAAAAATCTGATCCACCAAGACTTGGCAATGAAGGAAGAATCTGCTCCATGTCAGTTGGGAATCATGGCTGATACTTGTTCCCAGGATTCCTGTACCCCATGGAGACTTCTTCCTTATTATGTGGTTGTCACCACTTTAATTTCTGGGAAGCACTCTCTCCAATATGCTCAGGCCCAAGGGTTGGCCCAACTCTCTTTAAAAAAGAATTTTTTTAAAGGAGGTAGTGGGGATTGAACTCAAGACCTCGTACATGTGAAACAGGTGCTCAACCACTGAGCTACACCTGCTCCCCAACTGTCTCTTAATTCTCCGAAGCACACAGCGGGATTTTGACCAAACTGGAACTTTTAAATGAAATTTTGGGAGCAAATAAAAGTCTTTGTGGTAACAAAGGGCAAATAAATTCTAAGACTAATATAAAACGAGATGATCTGGTTTACAAGCTTCAGCTTAATGGGGACCTCATTGCCCTGTTTCTACCTCCATGAGAGGAAATCTTTTTCAACCCCTATCGGGCAGTAGACTAGGCTAAGTCCCAGAGAGAGATGAGAGTTCCCTTCCCACCTATTTCATGCTCTCTTGTCCAGCAAGGACTCTTTTCAGCTTGGATAGTGAATATGGGGAATGTCCATGAGACAGGGGAGGATAGGGGTCTTTATGTTTGGGCTCTAAGGGAAAGTGAGGACAAAATCCAAAATGTTTTCTTAAAGCAATGGTTCTCACTCTTTTTGTATTTACAGCATCTTTACAAGTGTTAGGGTTTTTGTCAGTACATTTGAAGAAATTGAAAATTAAAAAGTCAGATGTAATTATAAAACAACTTCTATGATGTAACAGCTTATACTGATTACATTTTATCACTTTGCTACTGTTGACTAGAACAGTGTACTGTAGTAGGTAGAATGTATTGATCTGACTTATTCTCTTCAGGCCTCTAAAGGCAAAGTTCTCACTGGTTTTGGTAAATACGTTTTTGTTTTGGTATTTTGCCACCACTTCTTACATTCCACTCACAGCATTTGCCCCCTTGTTCTACATCACGTTGCTTCTGTCCACTCAGGGCTATGGTCCATCTGATGGATGTCATAATAATAGCCTTCATACTCAGATATAGCCAAAATAAATTTTACATTGTTCAAAATTTGTTAGCACACTTATGAAACTTTCTTTGACATAGCAAAGTGCCACAAAACCCTGGTACTACATCATTAGGGTAACTTGAACAAGATGAGACTTTTTATACTAAATATTTTTGACTAATCTTGTTATATAAATTTGGCCTTAAATAGGCATATAATAGGTATGCAGAAATGTATTTGTATTTAAATATCCTACATGTGTGTGAATATAGATGTGTGTGCGTGTTTTAAATAAATAATATGGAAAGGAATAGTGGCTAAAATTCAAAGATCTGTAGACGACTTTCTCTGTATGGGCCCTGGGGTGTTGTGGAGTTGTGACAACCTCAAAACAAAGGGAAATGTTTTGCTATGAATTTCCTGTTCCTGGAAAACTATGTGGTTGAAAAAAAATCTCTTCTTTCCTCTTGAGAACTATCCTTTTGCCAAAATAAGACGGAGACCTTGAAAGGATTACTCAAACATCTCCCCATTTCCTCCCCTCTCTCCCCCAAAGCAGTTCAATAATTGAAATAAGGAGAAGCGGAAGAACACTTGTCACTAAACTTCTTAACACTTTCATAAAATAGCTAGATGCATTGCATGCTACTATGTCAGGTTTGGACACACACCAGCAACGAAAATACTTTTGTCTTTTTTTTTTTTTTTAAATAAATTGCATACACAGCATGAAAAATATTCAGAAACATGGCTTTCTTTTTTGCTTTGTCTGAACTACTTGCGTATCAGAATTAACCATGCTCTGAGCCACATTTTCGTCACCATCCTCCACCACATTGGCCAGGGTGATTGCATTGTATCAGTTGGTTGCTAAGAGGGAAAGACCACACTGAATCTTAGGCTAGTAGGGATATTGAGATAATTTATGCAAGGATCTTATTTTATCAACAAGAAGACTGAAATACAGAGACTGAGTGACTTTCTAGAGGCCACAAGCTAGTCTGTAATAGATTAGGAGCCAGCCCTTCTCAGTTGACCCAAGGCTGTAACTGCTGCACATCTTGTGAAGCCCTTTGAACATTGCCAGGTGCTCTATAAATGTAAGGCATCTATGGAAGGTTGATGGATTCATTGGTGAACTCCTTTGTCAAAAGTGCAAAATCCACCAAAGTTTGTCTGTTTTTAATGAAGGTTTCAGGGTAAGAGAAACTCTTGCCTTCAGCCAGTCCACTCCCATCATTTATTTCTGAAATGGCTGGGAGAAAGTGAGAACTCTTCAATCTCATTATTTGAAACCTTAAGAATTTAAAGTTTGCAATCATTTAGATGTGAACCATAGTTCTTATGGAATAATACTTTTGAAATAGGCATTTGTCTTCAAAATGTAAGTCTTTGTAGAAGGAATTTTGTCTAAAATCAGTAGCTCAGAAAATGAAGGATTTTGTTACAATGGCTTCATTCTCTGGATTCAGCGTTTAAATCTATGAAGAAAAGAAAATGTAGTATGCATGGCACATTACTATGCAACCTTATGAGGCCCACTGACTTGTGATGGTTTTCATTCATTTCATCCCCATTAATGTAAATTTGTATCCTGTTTTTAAAACATGGGCTGGAGTTGTTTAAGATTGCAATCACACAAAAGAAACAAAATAATTAGAGTGATCTCCTAATTCTGTAACTAGCTTTCAGACATTTCATTGTTCTATTGACCCCTCACTTACATTTCACCCTTTCTACTAGAGCTTCCAAATTATTGAGGTTCAAATAGGCATTCCTTTCTCAATAATAATTTAAAAATCCCCAGAAATAGAGGCAATTTAACAAAGCCACTTTCTTTCTGACAAAGACCCAGGGGAAACACCTTTTGCACTACTGGGTGATACCAGACATTTCTTTATGTTTTCTGTGGGTGTGATTTGGGCTGTGGTATTTACAAGTATATGTAAACATGAACCACGAGATTTGTATTCATTTTGTTGTTTGGAGGCCAGATTTCCTTAATTCCTTGCCTTGGACTAATTTTCTGGACTTCGTGGAATCTCATCAAAGTTTATCCACAATTATGTGAGGCAACTATACAGCAGGTCAGGCTGCCTGCTGTCTGGGTGAGAGTGGGATAACTTGTTTATTGGACAGCTGGAACTCAGTGGAGTCTGTTCTTCTCCTATCAATGCCTGCAAACATTCTGGGTTGGATCCCCTTCCCCACCCATGGCTTTCCAGCCACTTTTAGTTAGTGTATTAAAGAGTCCAGCCAAGTTAAGTCCTCTCCCTGCTCCCATATCAGTCCTGACCCACAGCTCTGGTATCCCTGTTAGGGAAGGGAACTGTGGTCTTTTCTTTCACTTGTTCTCTTTTCGTCTCTACTCATTCATTGCCTCTGATTCTCTCCTCCTTTTCTGTGTGGGGCTAGGAAGGAAGGATTGGGGAAATAATCTCTTACCTGTCAGTGCTGTAATAATTTCTTCTCAGTACTCTGAGGGTTCTTCCAGAGCCATTGACTCTGTGGCTGACTTTTTGTGACCCTTACCAGTATACCTCATAGCTGGGGTCTCTTTGTGCTCTGTGTAATCCTGGAATCCAACCTGCTCTCTAGCTCAAGACTCAGTTTCTGGACCATTGTTAGCACCTGCTGTCAGAGAAATTCTGTCTTTCATGTATGCTCACCACTTGCTGCTCTGGTTTCAAATCAGGGGTTTTGTTGCTTTAATTTGGTTTTGTTTCTCCTCCTAGTTCTTTGCCTTATTTCATTTGAGTTCAGCAGTATAATAAACATTTTGTTTCATGAGGATCTAGTTGTTTTAGAGTGGGAGGGTCTCCCAGAGTATCACGTCTATACTGGAGAAGCAGAAGGTGAACCTTCACAAATATCTAGATAGGGTGAAAGGTGGCCATTTCCTCTTTCTGCAAGTTCGTCCTGTCCCCAAGAGTGTTTCTTTTGTAAAGACAGTGTCAAAGACCTCTCTACTCCTACATGGTCCTTCAAAGAATCTATTTTTAAGTTGTCTTTTAGTCTTGATGGGGTGGTAATTGCTAGATTGGTTTTTGCCATCTTACATTAAGTTGTTTTTAGATTTTGTGTGAGTATTTAGTACTTATTGTACCCAGCTTTGGAGCTTAAGCCAAAATTCTGAGGCAATCAGAAAAGTCCAATCTTGTTTCTGTGGTACTTAAGGCATGGTAGAGCCCCAGTATGTTTTAGGCATTGACTTATTCAGGAACTCTTGAACACCACTTAAATCAATAAATCTCAGGCCCACTGAGGCCCTGAACTCACCATTAATTGAGTAGTCTGGTGAGAAATTTAGTTGGGTAAAACTGATTATACATTTGCTTTGAGGTTTCTGCCCTCTTACAGGCTACAATGATTTAGAAAGCAGCCACATGACATATTTGGGATCATCATTACAGTTTCTGGAAAAGGAAAACCAGAGCAGTCCATTCTACAATGTCTTTACCTTGGGCACAGACTTCCTTCCAGACAAGCTGCACGCCAAAGGGAGTTGGTGGGAACAACATTGGGAGATGGGGCCAATGGGCAAAGTTCTTAGGAAATCAGGAAAATGGCTACCACAGCCACCAAGGCAAAGCTGACCTCAAATGATTTAGCAATATCTCCCCACCCAGAAGATTCCCAAGGGTGTCAGGGAAGCTCCAGGGAGGCGTTAGCTGCTTTCGACTTGATTGAGCTATATTGTAGATCCCTGATGACCACTCAAGCATTATTGAGACCTGGAAATGGAAGTTTTCTAAATATACGTCTTTGAAGATGTAACAGTTTGGGGCGTCTGTCATCTTATCCTAATTCTCTAAGACCTCCTCTATACTCCACAGCCACAATTTTACACCATGACCCTGTCTTCTGGCCATAACTGATTGGATTGGAGTGGACAACTTGACCTCCTTGAGACCTGATTCTTTCAAGAATTTAGACTTGCCACCAAGAAATAGATGATCTGTACTTGTGGCTGAAATTTAAGTAATTGTTTCTCACAGGAACTGTGCATGGAGAATCATAAAGGAGAGATGGGAAAAGAGGCTCCTGAGGGTTTTCCAGTTCTCAGAGTTTCAGACAGTTCTTTATATCCTTCTAGTGAATTTTTCTTTAGGCTAAAGATAGCTCAAGTTGATGCCTTATTTAAAACCAAGATAGCCTTGATTAAGGAGAGATCCAGTTTTTGTTAGCATTTCTTATAGTAATTTATGGGAATTCTAGAAACATGTCTACACTACATGTTGTAAGAAGAGGGGGAAACAGAGCTAATGGAGAGAGAGTTCTTGCACGGCCAGGTTTCTGAGTTGCAGACAACAGATTCCACTGGAGTCAGTCTAAACAGAAGAAGCTATTTTAGTTCACAGAATATCTGAACAGAACCATGCTTGGTGTCTACATAACCAAGAACAAATCAGCCAAGCACAATACTTCCAGAAGAATTGCCTAATTACAGCTTGGGATTGTTCTCAGAGGCACCAATGGTATTAGGGACTGGATGGCAGAAACAATTCCACAGCTACCCCAGAAGGAACCAGATGCTTCTTCCAAAAGAAGAGACTGTCTCATTGAGGGTTCAGTCACTATCTCAAGTTATCCATTTCTACCCCCAAGTCTCTTACTGCAGGTGGGGGGAGAAGGACAATGGAGGAGGGTGTCTGTTTATAAGAATTTAGGTCACATGCAGAATCCTCACTGCAAGGAAGTGTGGGAAATGCAGTTCTTTTGCCTTCCAGCCTGTAAGAGTGTAGGAAGACAAGCTAGGAAAGGGTTGGGATGGGTGTTGAGTGAGCCAATCTACAGGATCTTCTCCAATTCACATCCTGTATTGTTGTGAAGGAAAAGTGGAATTCTCCAAATGTCTTCCACACTAGCAGAGCCATATGCATAATAATATCCCTGAAGGGTGAGTGGGGAGGGGACAGGGAGTGTGAACTCAGAGAATTCCCAGATTTTTATTTCTTTTTTTAAAAACAGACTTTGTTTCAGAGCATTTTTAGGTTTAAGAAAATTGTGCAGAAAGTACAGAGAGTTCCTATATTCCCCCTTTGCTTCTTACACACATAGTTTGCCCTATTATTAGCATCTTGCATTAATGTGATACATTTGTTACTGTTGATGAACCAATATTGACACATTAGCAGTAACTAAAGTCCACAGTTTAACTTAGGGTTCACTCTGTGTTCTATAGTTCTCAGGGTTTTGACAGATCCATAGTTATGTACCCACCATTACAGTATTATGAAGAATAGTTTCACTGCCCTATAAATGCCATATGTTCCACCTAATCATTCTCCCCCCTCCCTGAGTGCTAGCAACCGTTGATCTTTTTGCTGTTTCTATAGTTTTGTCTTTTCCAGAATATCATATAGTTGGATACTGGCAATTACACTCCCAGATAGTTACCTAATTTATATCCACACAAAAACCTGCACACAAATATTTCTAGCAGCTTTATTCATAGTTGACAAAAACTGGAAGCGACCAAGATGTCTTTAATAGGTGAATTTGTATAGTATATAGCCTTTTCAAACTTGCTTCTTTCATTTGGCAATATATATTTTTATGTCTTTTCCTGGCTTTATAACTTATTTATTTATTTATTTATTATATTTTTATTTATTTATCCCCCCCTTGCTGCTTGTGCTCACTGTGTCCATTTGCTGTGCATCTTTCTGTGCCTTCCTGTCTCCCTTCGTTGGGTCATCTTGCTGCGTCAGTTCACGGCGCCACGTGGGAGCTCCTTCACCAGGAGGCCCTGGTGATGGAACCAGGGGCCTCCCATATGGTAAACAGGAGCCCAACCAATTGAGCCACAGCCACTTCCCTCATTTATTTTTATTGTTGAATAATACTCCATTGCATGTATATAGCAGTTTGTTTATCAATTCACCTATTAATGACATCTTGGTTGCTTCCAATTTTTGTCAACTATGAATAAAGCTGCTAGAAATATTTGTGTGTAGGTTTTTGTGTGGATATAAATTTTCAACTTATTTGGATAAATATCTAGGAGAGTAATTGCCAGATCATATGATAAGCCAATGCTTAGTTTTGTAAGAAACTATCAAACTGTCTTCCAAGGTGACTATACCTTATTGCCTTACTATCAGCAGTGAATCAGAGTTCCTGTTACTCCATGTCTTCACCAGATTTTGGTATTGTCAGTGTCTTGGAGTTTAACTATTCTAATGGGTGTAAAGTGGTAGCTCATTGTTGTTTTAATTCCCTAATGCCATAGAATGTTGAACATCTTTTCTTATGCTTATTTTCCATCTTCTTTGATGAGGTGCCCACTTTTAAATTAGGTTGGTTGTTTTCTTATTGTTGAGTTCTAAGAGTTCTTTGTATATTTTGGATACAAGTCCTTTATCAGATAGGTGTTTTGCAAATATTTTTTCCCAGTCTGCGACTTGTCTTTTAATTCCCTCTCTGTGGCAGTGTCTTTTGCAGAACAGAAATTTTTTTTAACTTAATGAAGTCCAACCTATCAATTTTTTTTTTCATGGATCTTTCTTTTGGTGTTGTATCTGAGACATCATCACCAAAACCCAAGGTCACCTAGATTTTCTTCTATGTTATCTTCTAGAAGTTTTATGGTTTTGTGTTTAACATTTAGGTTTATGATCTATTCTGAGTTAATTTTTGTGAAAGGGGTAAGGTCTAGGTCAACATTCATATTTTTGAATGTGTATGACCAATTTTTCCAGCACCAGTTGTTGAATTCTCCATCAAATTACCTTTGCTCCTTTGATCAGTTGACTATATTTGTGTGGGTCTATTGTTGGGGTCTCTACTCTATTGCATTGACCTATTTGTCTTTTCTTTTCTAATACCATACTATAATGAGCAGTGTAGCTTTTTAGTGAGATTGGGTATTTTCAGTCCTCCAACTTTGTTCTTTTTCAATATTGTGTTTGGCTATTCTGGGTATTTTGGCTTTCCATAGAAAGTTTAGAATCAGTTTGTCACTATCCACAAAATAACTTGCTGAGATTTTGATTGGGGTTGCGTTAAATCTATATGTCAAGTTGAGAGAAGATGGCATAACAATATTGAATTCTCCTATCCATGAATATGGAATATCTTTCCATTTATTTAGATCTTTTTTTATTTCTTTCATCAGCATTTCATAATTTTCCTCATATATAGATCTTGTACATATTTTGCTAGGCTAGATTTATACCTAAGCTTGTTTGCTTTCTTTTCTTTCTTCTTGTGTTAATATAAATAGTGTGTTTTTTATTTCAAATTCCAGTTGTTGGTATATAGGAAAGCAATTGACTTTTGTGCATTAACCTTATATCCTCCAACCTTACTATAATCATTTCTTAGTTCCAGGGGTTATTTTGGTCCATTCTTCTGGATTTTCTACAAAGACAATCATGCTATTTGTGAACAAAGACAGTTTTATTTTTTCCTTCCCAGTCTGTTTACCTTTTATTTCCTTTTCTTGTCTTATTGCATTAGCTAAGACTTCCAGTACAATGTTGACTAGGAATGGTGAGAGGGGACATCCTTGCCTTGTTCCCAATCTTAGGGGAAATATCTAATTACTCACCATTAAGTATGATGTTAGCTGTGGGTTTCTTGTAGGTGTAATGTAGTTTTGAAATATGATAGTCCTTTTTTCTTTTTTGCACTTCCTTTTGTGTGACCTTTCATTCAGTTAGAGGTGCCTGTTGTGTCAAGGAGGACCAGGATTGTTGGAGTATAAAGGGAAAGAAAGTGTCAGTGTTCACGTTTTGACTGCACAAATAAGATTTAAATCCAAAGACATAAAATAGTCTTGGAAGTCTTCCAGGTTGGAAGTCTTGAGGGAGAAAGAGTTCTTTTTAATTCCCAAACCTCCCTTTCACATACCAAAAGCCAACTTGGATCACAGTTTTACTAGAAACATAGTATAGAGAGGACAGAGGATATAAGAAAGGCTTCTACTAGACAGGAAGAAGCAGTAGAAAGCCTTTCTCTGTGGGAGAAAGCAAAGATATTTGGAGGGAATGCAACCAGGATGAGGATGATATTTGGGTCCCTGAAAAGGCACCGGCAACCCCAACCCTCAAAATCTCATTAAAAGGGTAAAGAAAAGGAGGAGGGTAGAAATCGCAAGTAGTTTGAGAACAAGTCTGGGCTGTTGGAGAGGTCCAGAGAGAATAGTCTGAGATAGTACCTGATCCTAAGCACTTCAAAGTGATACACAGGAGACCGTAGGTTTCCCATGTGAACTTGAAAGGGGTACACAGAGCTTCTGTGAAGACAGTAGATCTACAGAGATATGACAAAGAGAGTAGGCCAAAAAGTGGGACGGCTTCATACTTAGAGGCAAATGGCAGGGATCCCAGTCCAGCAGTAGGCTCCAACAGAATGCCCTGAGACCAAGGATGATTAGCCACACCTTGGCAGACACCAGCAGAGGGCACTCAGAGATCAGACCAGACCAACAAAGTCCTTTGATATCAGTCACCTGATAGCTTGAAGAACACAGTTCCCACTCCCAGCCTCCATCTTTCCCTAAAGGCCATTTTGGGAAAGAGAAGAGAGAGTAGAATCAGCACTGATAGGGATTTAACATTGAATTTGTTGAATATTTACAGCAAAGAGAATAAGTTAACCGGGAACTTTCCTAAAAGCAGAGGAGATTGAGGTTAAAGGTGGGTTTTTTGTTGTTCTTGTTGTTTGTTTTTTTTGTTGTTGTTGTTCTTTCTGGTGAGTGGGAATTGGGAATGGAAGTTCTTTGCAAGTTGAGGTCCATAACAGAAAATAAAATCGAGCTACATTTTTTGCACATCTGAGTAGTAATGTTTACATTTCAACCTCCCTGAGAGCAGACTAGAAAACTGTAAGCTCCCATGGAGCAACATCTGGTAGTGATTTGGAAATGGCTTGGTAGCATGATGAGAGTCTGAAAAGGATAATGAGAATCAAGAAAGGACAAAGGTTATCCTCTCCTTTTCCTTGGAACTGAGGTTGGTGTTGCAGAATTTCTGGTGGGCCTGGAGTGGACCAAGAGCCTGCTCAGCAGGTTGAAGGGACAAAAGCCAAAGGAGTAGATACTTAATATAAGGAGTGGACATACCTCCACGGGATCCCCAATGCCAGCAGGTTGTGGAAGATGTGCTCTGGTGGACATTAATGACCACTCTCATGGCATGAAAGAGCCAGCCATTAGACACTGCTCATTCCAGAGACCAGCCACACTGAGGAGACCAACAGAGAACAGACCATGTGGCTTCTCAGCTGCACTCTTAGCAGTAGATGTTGATCAAATGCCCAGGTACCAGACCAGACCAGCAGATATCCAGTGGGCAGCATAACCACCCGGAACCCCTCTTCCATAGACACAAGGACACAATTAAGCATTTACCAAAAAGAGACTAACCTTATTTGAAAGTCACTGTTTTAAACCTGAGAGGACTGCGATACTTTAATTGGAAGTTTAATTTTATTTCTCATAGTTTACCATAGTGATGAAGAGCATGAACTCTGTAGCCAGATGACCAGGGTTCGAATTGGCTCCAACATTTGCTAGCTATGTGGCCGTGGGCAAATAGCTTAAATCTCTGGCCTCAGGGTACTCATCTGTTAAATGGGGATCTGAATAGTGCTACTTCCTAGGATAGTGTAAGGATTAAGTGGTTAATGTATTTCAAATTCTTAGAAGAGTGCCTGGCACACAGAGCAGTCACCAAGTAAGGGCTTGTTCATATCCTTACCCTACAGCACGATGATTCGTGAGGAAGTAGAAATCGATTCTAGAAAAACAATGTTTCAATGCTCCATATTTTGCACCATCTCATTCAGGGTGTGTAAATTTTGGACCCCACCACAGACAGATGCTCTATTCTAACAGTGTCCCACCTGAGACAGTCACCCCTTAGGGTAGTATTTAGAAAGTCCTGCTCCATTCAGGAAGCTAAGCTCAGAAACACAGGTTTCAGAAATCTGTTATCTGTGCCCACATACTCCTCTTTAGAGTGACTTCTGCCTTTCGGCACTCAGAATTGTTTTTAACCCGGAGACAATGGGCTCTCCTTTGCCTTTGCCTTGCTTTGACTACTTGTTTTAGTTGCTATTCTTGTATATTCCACAAGTGGTTTGAAGTTGCTCCCTAAATTTTTATAGCATTTCAGGATGAGGGAGGCTATTGTTACAGGAAGAAAAATGTTCTGAACAAAGATTTGTTGTTATTTTAAAATTCTGAACCTTTGGGGGGCAGTAAGAGTTTTAGAATAAATTCTCCAAAGCATCATGAGACAGGATATGAGCTATTATAAAATGGTTCG
>JAQZBX010058005.1:0-17832 GCA_029593785.1 Cabassous unicinctus
AGGAGGAGAAACTATCAGGATTCATTATAAAAAAATAGAATGTGTGGAGTCTGTGATTTCCGGGAAGTCATTTGGTGACATCAAACTCTTGTGGAGAATTCAGGAAAACAAGGAGAGAGAAATAGCAGGATGTCTACATTTTGCAGCCACAAATGTCTAAAAGTGGTGGGACTGTGAACCCCTCTTTCATTGCAGTTGGGTAATGGGCCCCTTCCCTTAAACTAATTATAGAAGGAGAAAATGCTAAATGCAGTTGAGGCAAATTGTAATTGAGGTGAGAGAAACACACGGTTTGGCACTGTAGTGCTCAAACTTTGGTGAGCATCAGAATCGCCTGCAGTGTTTGCTTACAGGCCACTGAGCTCCACGCCAGAGTTTCTGATTCAGTAGGGGTGGGCCTGAGATGTTGCCCTTCTAACAAATTGCCAAAGAATACTGATGTTGCTGGCCCAAGGACCACGTTTTGAGATCCTCGGGTCTAGCAAGTTGACATCAGGGGTGAAAGTCTGGGCGGGAAACTGGGCAAGAGGTTCTAGGGTTGAAGGAAGTAACTGATGCTTTGCCCTGGCTTCAGGCGATAATGAACGTATTGGTTTACTTTGGGTTTGTGTAAAGCTGTGAAGTGCTAATTTTGCTCTATTATCATCACACCATTTTATTTTATTTTATTTTATTTTTTTGATTGTTCATAAAAATCAAGATTTTTCACAGTACATACCAATATTTGTAAAATGATATATAAATACATATGCATATACGTGCATTTTCTTACATAAATGTTATTTTATATATATATATTTTTAAAGGTCATCGCACCATTTTAAGGCTCTGTCCTTTTCTTTGAATCTAAAGTCCTGAGAAAAAGGTACCAAGTCCTTAGGATGTTTGTATGGGCTTTTCTTATTTCATATTTAGGAGCACAAATTCTTTTCTCTTGTTCTATCAGGCACTTGACTCAATCATTTCCTCCTCTCTAAGATGGACTAACTAACCACCTGGGCAATGTCTTTATAGAAGTCAAGTTCTAGATTTGACACCAGACTGGGAGCCAGAGAGGTACCAATACAACCTTGGCCCTGACCACACTTTCAGAAAAGTGTTATGTATGCACAATACATCCAGAAAAAGATTTCTCATTCCAAGTACTCACGGGGCTGGAAAACTAGGCGCATCCAGGATGTGTCTCCTACAAGGCAAGCTCTTGCTGGCGTCAATAGTTTCCTCAAGGGAGATTTTTAAAAAATTTAAACGGACTTGAGAGAGAACACTGAAAGGTAGGTCAGAAATATAAATTTTACAAAAGGTGATACTATTTTTTAAACTAGCGATGAATGCCAACATTTTAGCCTATCATAAATACAATAGACATTTGGATGGGTTTGACTTTGAGTTCGTTTTCTGCCACTGAGTTTGAAATATAAAACACTACATGTTACTTTAAGATAATGAATTCATTAAAGTGTAAAGAGGTATCCCATGCAATAGGAAATTAATGGCTTCATTTAAGATCAGAGGAGAAAGGATGAAAATTGTTTTAGAATTTAAATAAAGGAGAGCATGATGGATGAAAATAACCTTTTCAAAAAAGCAGGCATGTTCTTGGAATATAGCAAAACAGGTAAGTGAGACTGGAAGACTACATTATTCTCTGTAAAGCTGCCCCTGCTGGAAATTCACTGCTAGCAAATGGGAACAAGATGTTATTTGACTTGGTTTGGCTATTAACCAGCATTTTCGGGAGGACAAATTATAAGCAGTATGATTATTTTTCTTTTTTGAAACACCCCCCATCTTTCGTAATTCAAATTCAATAAACGAAACACTTTGCCCCTCTCCAGATGTCTAATGAAATGAGTCAACATTTTGCCGATTACAGCTACCTGATTGTGAAGTGTCTAGTTCACAATCTGACAAAAATAAACAAATGCACCAAATTAAGAAAAGGAGTTCGAAGACAAAATTAGTAGGCCATTTATAGGAATCTGATTTGCCTGGAAAACAGGTGAGAATGGTCCTTCAGTCATGCTTGCAGCAATCTGAGGAAAGTGTTCCAGCTGGGAAAGGATGATTAATTAGAGGTATGCTTTTCACATCAAACATACACACTTGGCTCTGAACAATTTGTCCCAGGTGCTGTTCAAATGATGTGAAGAATTGCATGTCTGTCCCCAAAGACAGAGAATTCCGGAATCGCAAGCACAGCTTTTTGTTACAACTCATCCTGTCTTGAAATGAGATAGACGAATGGAAGTAACACGTGGCGAAAGCGAGCCCACAATGCAATCAGAGTTGAGTGAAGACTTGTCTTTCCCTGGTGACGTTTGCCTTCAATATGTTGGCACTGAAATAACATTTGGGGCTGTAAATCGCAGATTAAAAATGGAAAGATTCCCTTTGAAAGGTATTGTGCTATAAAAGAGCTGGGTAGCAGTGGGTTCTCAAATTTTGGTGTGCTTGAGATTCTTCCAGAGTATGTGTTGAAAATGTTGCATTGCTGGGCCATAGCCCCTGGAGATTCTGATTCCTAGGCAGAGCCCAGGATTCTGCTTTCTATCAAACAACTCCAGTGATTCTGATACTGTTGATTTAGTACTAAGTTAAGAACTACTGCTTTTTTGCTTTCTTCCTGTAGGAAAGAGATCCTGCCTACTTAAAAATGTAGAGTCATTCATTTCATTCATCCAACAAATATTTATGAAGCACTTAAGCCCTGTGCTAAGTAGGTATAGGGTTACAATGGTGAACAAAACAATCAACCAATAAAGACAGATTACAGTTGGATAGTCTTGTCAAGGGAAATGGACATTCATCATAGCATCACACAAATAATTGGGAAGTTGCACCTTTGGTCAGTTCTATCAGAAGCGGTACATGGTGTTTGAGAGTATACAAGAGGAGGAATCGAGTGATGGGGTGTACCTCATTAATTCCTCAAAGGTAAACAAAACTAGCTCTGAAGTTTAAATTCTGAAAGGTTTCATTTCATGTCTTGCTCCTAGGAAAACATATTTCCCAGCATGCTACTCATGCCCGACCGTGTTGCATGAAGGTGGAGATGGTATTTATGTTGTACAGGTCCACACTGAGACAGCATCTAAGGCTGTAAGCCACAGGCTGAAATCAGAAATCATTACTTTAAAATGAATCATACAATCAAATGAAAGAGCCCAGTGTTAGAATCCACGAGGCTTCCGGCATAAACTCATACATCTAGCTCTAGAAGTGTTATCCTCAGGGAGAAATGGTGCACTTTCACAAACTGGAATCCTTTAGACTTCAACATCTATTGCTAAATCCTCCCTGCTCAGCGAGTTGTTGGTTATGCTGGCGAGAGACTGTGGCCGTAAAATTCTGTGGCAAGCTGCACATTGTGGAAATAGAAAGGTAGATTGCAGATGAAAATTTATTTAATCTAAGCATATTTGTAACATTGTTAGAAATCTGAAAAGTCGCTGTGCTGGATTATTCCTTCAGAAAATTCTCACCCTGTAATGGACTACAAAAAATGGTTAAGAATTGGAGAACTTTGTAGGCTACATACTGTTAGTCCAAGAACTCACTCTTCAAACATTTTCTTGGCACCTCTTCTGTATCAGGCACTGGGCTACGTGCTGGAAATGCAGTGGAGGGCAGCAAAGTCGCCTTGCCTCCGGGGAACTCACAGTCCAGGGCCGCCCGCAATTACCAGCAATTATAATCAGTAACAAACGCTTTACTGAACACTTACTGTGTGTCGGGTACTGTTAGGTTTTGGGGTGCAGACGACAAATTAACCTTACGTGTCTAGCCTGGGGGATAGTTCCTCTCCGTGGGTAAGGAATAAGCAGCAGAAAGAACGGGGACCTTCCAGCTGGAGAGATCTTGGTTGAAAGCTCGACTCTGCTGCTTGACTTCAATGTGACTCTGAGAGCATCGTTTAGGCTCCCTGAGCCCACATCCTTCATCCATGAGACTAGGTCAATGCTTAGCTTTGGAGATGTTGTAAGTGAAATCCACATACAGCAGTCCCTTTGTGCTGCATCTATTTTTTCTCCAGGGTGCCAACTCAACACTTCTTTACAAGGAAGAAAGGAAGGGAGGGAGGGAGGGAGGGAGGGAGAGAGAGAAAGAGAGCGAGAAAAAGTTATTCAAGTTGAACCTTCAATCCTGTAACTGTTTTTAAAGGCCCCTGGTTAGCAACAAATTCTAGAATCTTATTTAATAAAAACAAGTCTTCTTTGATTTGATTCTCCTTCAGGATAGACTTTAAAATAATAAACATGCAGTGTGGTTTCTCTAATTTTATGAATCAGGGTCTTTCCCAAGTGTATTTCCCAAAAGCCTGGCATTTTATTCAATAGTCTCAGTGCCTAACAGTTTCTCCATGGATGGGGTGAATGTTCCTTTGCAGTGGCTGGTTTCACGAAATCCAGATTTGAGAAGCCTACTATACCTTAGAAACTGTGGAGGTGCGGTGTGGGGTTACAGTGGGAAGGAGCAGACCCCTGGGGATGTCGGTAGTTACTGACAAACACCATCCATTTTGCCTTTATTCTTGGCTCTTCCTTCCTCTGCCCAACTCTCCATGTGCTGGAACCCAAATAATGTCACCACACATACTTTTTATAACTTGCTCGAAATGTTTTATATCATCAGAAAGACTGGATGTAGAATATTAGGAACATTATATATTCTTTTGATCCCTTAATTTTACTCTACACAAAGATCATTTGTAGTCTGCATGTTCGATAATATCACATTAATGCCAAAATAAGATAGTAAGATTATTCATTGAAGTCCCATTATAGACTGTCCCTTAGATTACCTGTATCAATTCACATTGTTTATATTTGGTGCTTGCCAAGTGCTAGGAACTGCTGCAAGCACCGATGAGGAAACTGAGACAGAGAGATCAGCTCAGTGAGGACGTAATAGGACTTGTTCCCAGGCGGTCTGCCTACGCAAACTGCACTCTTCACCACCACGAGACATCACCTCTCCGGTTACTTGGCAATTTGTAGGAAAATATAACTGGGGTTGCATAATATTTTAAAAACACAAATAAATGAATTTTAGTAGATCATTGAAGACTCATTTTGCTTTCTGTTTGCAATATAGTAAGCACTTCCACCTGTATTAAAACCTAGAATTTTCAGTATAGACAAAGCCCTTAGTCTTAACTTCAAACCAGTGGAGTATAATCCATAACATTTTACAGATGGCCAAACTACAGCAAAGCAAAGTTGCCTGGACAGAGTGTCTCGTAAAAGTGGTGCTTCTGTGCTCTGGCCCCTAACCCTGAGCCTGAGCCTGAGCATGAGCCTGGATATCACCATGCCTCATCATCTAATGAGCAGGAAGGCATAAGTGCTACTTGACAGTATGAGACGTATTACTATTAGCCACTTGCTTTTCTTAATCTTGGGATATCTTTTTTATATCAAAAGCTAAGTTCTTAAAAAATGATCAAAACAAATGTCTGCATAGTTCTTTATGAGAAGCTTACATAGACTACCACACTGGACCTGAAGTAAGCCTGCTTCAATTGATGCCCGTGTTTAGTTCTTCTGGAAGTTGGTTTCATGATTTTAAAGTTTGAGTACAGCATAGCTTGCATTAAAACCATTTTGGCTTTCAACATGACTAAAGTAAATAATGACTGTGTAATACACGAGACAAATTAGCTGAATTTCTAAACAGATAAAGAGTGAATTCATTAAGGCATTTGTACCTGGCCATGATTGCGTGTTACAGTGATGCAATGACTTTATGTTCACACTTTTCAGCTGCTTCATCTGTATTTGGCTCTTGGATAAAAAAAAAGGATAGAGAACCCAGGGGATAATTGTTCCATGGGGTTGGGAGGAACTGGGATAGTGTTTCAAATAAATAAGGAAGAAGTAAAATTAGTAAGTGTGAAAACTAAAAATATGGTATGCCATTACTCACTTTTTTAGTTGAAAAATGTTAATCAGAATTAAAGAAAATAAAGGAGGTGTCTTCAGCCAGAATTCCTTGACTTCCTCCTAAATTTACAGTGATTTATTATAAAATTGCCTCAAATCAGTTTTTTCTTCAGGAGGTACCCGAGATTGAACCCAGAACCTCATACAGGGGAAGTAGGTGCTCAACCACTGAACTACACCCACTCCCCCTCAAATCAGACTTTAATATCATAATGAGGCACAGGGCAAGGAATATATGAAGAGAGAACCATAGGAAAAAGTGCTGGCGAGAAGTTCAGGGAAATATGGAAATACCAAGAGAACACACCAGAGTTCAAGGCAAGATGGGAGGTTCCAGACAATCAGTTTGGAACAGGATCTGCAGAATCTGAAGAAGCAGGGAGAAGCAAACGGGAGAACAGATGCAATGCATTATGGACAAGGAAGGACCTTGATACCTGAGCCACGCTTGGTTTTATTAGGGCTACAAGGACAGCATTGTGTGAGCACCCTGCAACAGAGTTTAGTCAGGGTGGGGGTAATGAAGTTAATGAGGAGCCAGAGAGGATACTGTGCTGAGAGGATACAGTCAGAGCCTGAGAAAAGAGTGTCTATACCTCTATTTCTACCTATCATCTATCTATCTATCTATCTATCTATCTATCTATCCATCCATCCATCCATCCATCCATCCATCCATCCATCATCTCTCTCTCTCTGTCAGTCAGGGTTCTCCAGAGAAACAGAACCAACAGGAGATTACGCGCACGTGCGCGCGCACACACACATGCATATACATATATGTTAAGAGATTAAACAAAGAAATTGGCTCTCTCAATAGTGGAGGCTGGCAAGTCTGAAATCTGTAGGGCAGGCAGCAGGCTGGAAATTCTGTCAAGAGTTGTGTTTTGAGTCCAAAATCTGTAAGGAAGGTGGTAGGCTAGAAACTTAGACAAGAGTAGTTGAAGTAGTCTTTTGACAAAATTCCTTCTTCCCTTGGAACCCTCAGTTCTTTGCTCTTATGGCCTCCAACTGAATGGATGATGTCTTCCCTCATCATCAAGGGTAATCCCTTTTACTTAAAGCCAATTGATTGTAGATGCTGATCACATCTACAAAATCCCTTCACAGCAACCTCTAGGCTCGTGTTTGACCAAAAACTAGGCACCATAACTAGCCAAGTTGACACAAAGATTCTCTCTCTCTCTCTCTCTCTCTCTCTCTCTCTCTCTCTCTCTCTCTCTCTCTCTCTCTCTCTCTCTCTCTCAACCTCTCTCTCTCTCTCAACTATCATCTATCTATCCCTAAAATACAGTAAGAATGGTATGCTGGTAGTTCAGAAAAGAAAAAAAAACATCCCCTCCAGAAACACAGCCATCAAGATCAGAGCATTTCAGAGCAAGAGGCAATAAGATGTTAAAAGAACATTAGAGTGTGAGTTGAGTCCAAACCGCAGTCTTGACCGAGTTACATCCTTAAGCCTTGGACAAGCCACTTCTCCTCTACGGGCCACGGCTTCCTCCTCTGAAAGACTGAACAGGTTGGATCTGATAGACTCTAAGTTCCTTTCTGATTCTAAAGAAAGATGAGCTTCGGGGTGCTTGGATGGGAGTAAAAAGTTAAGAGGCCCCTGCCCTTGACTGGTGCTTAAGTTCCCCAGCATGTGACCTCCAGTTTGTACACATATACAAAAGACTAAATTTTAATCTAGTGTTTCAAAATTGTCTTAAATTGTTAAATGATCAAGGAGGTACATGGGGACATTGCACATTGTCTTATTTTTTTCTACATAACCCAGCTGTCATTAGTATATATTATCACATTCACAATGATGCGGTACCCTTACCACTTTCCACCACGAAACTTTCCCATCTCCCCAAACAGAAACCCTGTGCCCACCATGCATTACCTCCTCAAGGCCCCTGCCCCTCACAACCTGTGTTCTAATTTCTGTCTCTATGAGCTTGCATATTCACTGACGTTTTCTTTGTCGTTACCATGGGCTTAAATTTACCATCGTAAATCTATAACAATCTCATTTGCTTTGATTCCAACTTAACTTCCACAGCATATACAAACCATGTTCCTATACCCCTCTGTTTCCCCAACTTTATATAGTTGTTACAAATTGTACGTTTATACATTACGGTTTCCTCAAGGTCACATTTGCTAGGAGCTGCCCTGTATGTCCTACAGCAGCACCTCCTTGCTGTCCACAGTGTTCTGCAGTAGCTCTCTGTGAGCTGTGTTCTGCATGCAGGGCAGGTTCTAGGTGGTGAGATTGGGCCAGACATACAAGCTCCAAGCATGTGCACGAGGGCTACTCTGCTCCCTCCAGTACCAGCACCAGGATGCACACGGGAAGTGTGGGCCGGCCTTGCACCGAGCCCGTGCGGGTAAAGAAGGCAGCTAGGGTGTCCTGAGACCCTACCACTTTCAAGCAGCCTTTTTCTTCATTCATTACCCGCTCTGTTACTGCAGTCCTTGAACTGTTTTCTGGAGCTTTGAGAAACATGTTTCTGCCGGTTCTTGTGTGGGTTGTTCCAAGCTTCTGTCGGGGACAGAGCCCAGAAGCATCTTACTCTGCCACCTTGATCAGGCTTACACAGATTCTATTTCAATTGCTTTGTGCTTTTAGGAGTTACATGTTTCCTTCCAATCTTGGAAAAAATGATGGAAAATACAAATGAAGTTATGATTCCCTTCACTTGTGTTGATGGAGTATCACCTTGCTGATGAGTTATTGTTTAAAACACCTGGCTAGGCTAATTTATTTTCTTTTCTAAAGAGGGTGTTGATTAAAAATAGGCCCTTTCAGTTTCCCAGCACAGCATGGAGAGTCTGGCATGCAGGCTCTCACTCCCTAGCAGGGAGCACAAAGCCGAGTGAGTAAACTGCAGTTTAACAAGGGACCATCTTCACAGCCTGGACAGGTTCCCCAGATCAATCCAGCGGAGGGGACCGAACAATGGTGGCTGTTGCGACTGACAGAAGCGATGTGAGGAACAAGCAGCTGTTCTACTTCATTTACTCTCCTCCAGCCTGCTTTCTAAGAGCTTAAAGCTCTGTGAGTTTTTAATTCAAATTCCATTGTTTGTAGCAGCTTTGTGGTGTGCACTTGAGGACAAAGCCTGGGTCTGATTGATCTGTGTGTCTCCTCTCCACTCAGAACCAGGAGAGTAACTTGCATACGAGTGCCCATTTGTCTGTTGAACTGAATCAAATACAAAGGGAAAGTTCTCCCATTGCAATAGTGAAGAAAACAGCTATCGAGAGGTGGGCACGTGTGTTTCTGTAAAGCATGAATATGAATATTCTGGATGTGATATTTAAAACTTCCTTCCTTTAAATAATTTCTTTTTTTTTTTTTCATTTTAAAAATAATTTATTAAAGTATATCACTCACACATGAACATACATAATAAGTGTTTAGTAAACATCATGAACTTACAAAACAAACATGCATAACATCATACAGGGCTCCCACACATCACTTCATTTGCATTGTTGTGAAACATTTGTTGACAAATTATGAAAGAGTATTGTCAAAGTATTACTACTAACTATAGTCCTTATCTTACTCCCCTATACTTTTTTTTTTAAGGATTTATTTATTTATTTACTTTTATCCATTTTTACCCCCCCCACCCCCGTTTTTGCTGTTTTTGTGTCCATTTGCTGGGTAACTCTGTGTCTGCTTCCTGCTCTCTCTTCTCATCCCTCTCTTCCTGTCTTCACTGAGATTTGATCCTCAGAACCTCTGATGTGGGAGAGAGGCGTCCCACCGCCTGCGCCACCTTAGTTCCTGGCTTTTCGGTGCGTCTCGTCTTGGCTCTCCCTTATGTCAGTCTCCTGTTATGTCATCTTCTTGCTCCGTGGCTCGCAGGGCCTGGCGGCATGCCTGCACGTGGGGCCTGGCAGCACACCCGCTCATGGGGCCTGGCGGCGCACCCAGGCATGGGGCCTGGCGGCCCACATGCCTTCTATATTTTTCTTTTTATTATTTTTACCAGGAGGTCCTGGGGATCGAACCCAGGTCCCTCTATATGGGAGACGGACACCCAACAATTTGAGCCACATCTGTCCCCCTGCTATATCTCTTAAGGTTGACCAAAGATACATAGAGTTACAGTCATTTCCCATACAGGATGGTCATATAACAAATTAGTCTTAGTTTATCACCAGCATTCTATAAACCAGACCTAGGGAGAAAAACTAGGTCTGGGGACACATACATGGTTTCTAATATAGCGAATGTTTAGCCTACCCTGATAATCACAAAATCAGAACAGCGAGAATATTCACATAAATAATTTCTTAATCATAAATTTTCTTCCTAGTGAAACAAGCATCACCATGACCATTTTGTATCAGGAAAAAAGGAAAGCAGTAAAAGAAAGTCTTCCAGAAAACTCAGTCATGCAGTAAAATCAGAATTCAGGGAAATCAGGATTCAGGAATGGTTGCCCTGAGACCCTTATTACAGGAGCTCACCAGAGACGACCCTTCCTTCCAGAGAGGCTAAATGATGGTGCATTTCCAACTAACTGCATTCAAGCGTCTGGAGAATTAGAGCTACATCATTGCCCTAGAATATAAATGAATGTTCTTTCACCAAAGGACACCGTAAACAGATGTTCTTCCTCCCCTTTCTTTAACTATAAAACACATTTGTTGTTGTTTTTAAAAAAGATCTGTGTTTATATTTCAAAGGAACTTTCATTCCCTTGGGAGCAGGAGGATTAATATTTATTATGTGGTACTATTCGCCATGAACCTTGCATATGTGAGCTCATTCAGTTCTCTAAGAAACCCATTGAGGTTGGAACTTGTAGCCCTAATTTAAAGATGAGGAAACAGACTTACAAAGCTTCCCAAGGCCACCGATGAGCACAAAAGCACACAGCCAAATTTCATCCTGGATCAATATGCTCTTTCTGCCTTACTCACCGCTTCTCAAATACCCTAAGGTTGATTGTTAGACTTAAAGCATAACTATATAAATTATATTACTTTTCTGTTTGTTTGAATGAGTTATCATTCAAAACTGGCTAAAGGGATTTTCACCAAATTTGGGGGCAAGGAATGTGGTAGTCTGACTTTTAAAAGTAGACTCTCTGGTATATATGAACTTCACTTTAGGGAACACTAAAAAGCATCTCAGGGATAATGCCTTAGAGGCAATTGGGAGAAACGGGTTCTTTCAAAGAGAAATAAACGTGACACCCAACAGGGAAAGCATTTGCCAGTTGACAGAGAGGGGTGCTTCGTCAAGGGCAGCAGAGATCGATGCCCAAAGAACATCTGAGAACAAAAAGCTTTAAAGTATCACCCAAGCCATCATCCAGAGCAGCTGAAACTGAGGTTCACGGGATGCCACATCAGCTTGCCTTATCAAGCTATATATATTCATTATATCTTAAGGTTGTCAATCATTTGCCATATGTGTTACAAATATTTTACCAGTGTATTTGCCATTTAATTTTATGTAGCTTTTAAAAATTCATCAGCAGGAGCCTGCTCTTACCCTGGCAGGAAAACAAAAGCTCAATGTGAGAAAATGTGACTGGTAATTGGGAGGGACATAAGACATGTCTAAGATCAAGGATAGAGAACACAAACAATGGTTCCAACTGTGATCCCCAAATGAAATTATGTTATGTCTGAAGATTGTTAGCGTTACCCAGACTAAAACAGAAGGGTTCATGTGAAGGTGGGTGCTATTCAAGAGACGGTCCTATTGAAGCCACTTATTTAGACCCAGAATCTCCATTATCTTCATTAATGAAATGACATCTGGGTCTCAGACGTTATTGAAAATACAGCATTAAGGCTTACATCAGTGATTTCATGTGTTATGATAATAGAGAATCAGGATATAATTCCCTAGATATTAATGATTTCCTTCAACTATGTTTTTACTCTCAATGCCTTAAGTTTGCTACAAGTACATGTTTTCTCAGGAATAAATTACAAAGCCTGCACCCCAAATTGCAGGTCTTAAATTGTAATTGTTCTTTCTTACACAGAAAACTAATGTAGAAGGATTCAGAGTAAATGGCTGCAGAAATCTGTTTATATGTGCCCCCAATGAAATTAAAATACAAAAGAGATATTTAGAGAAACTTTATTACAAATTTAAAGAAGATAGAGGTTCTATATCAGCATTGAACCGTATAAATATATTGTGGGTCACATAATATATTTGTGAAAAAAGGAAAAAGAAACATGCTCAAGATCACCTTATTGATCAATTGATAGGGACAAAGGCAGGTAATGACTTTTAATAACATATTTTATTTAGCCCAAAATATCCAAAACATAATCAATATAAGCTATTAATCAGATATTTCATATTCTTTTTTCCTTACTAAGTGTTTGAAAACCCATTGAGTATTTTAAACTTACAGTAAATATCAATTTTCATCAGGAATAGATGATCTTTAGATTTTATAAAATTTACAGTTGGAACAGTAGATTCACATAACCAAGTTGCTCCAAACTTACTTAAAAGATTTTTAATAACTGAGGAAGTATCAGTTTTTTAAATTAAATTAAAATTAAATTAAATTAATTTAGTTCTTCAGTCTTACTAGACACATTTGAAATATTCATTAGCCATATGTAGCTGGTGGCTACAGTGTTTAACAGTGCAGATTTGAATACAAAAAGTAAACTTAATGAATACAATTAAATAAATGAATAAAAATTTTTAAAAAAATTAAGTTCAACAGTATATTTTCGGGAAGCGGGTGTGGCTCAATCGATAGAGCTCCCGTTTACCATACGGGAGGCCCCGGGTTCGCTTGCTGGGGCCTCCTTGTGAGGGCAGGCCGGCCTGTGCGGCACAGTGGGCTGATGCAGCAAGACCTTGCAGCAAGGGGGAGATAAGCAGACACAGAAAAAACACACAGCAAATGGACACAGCAAACACAAGCAGCAAGGGGGGGATAAATAAATAAATAAATAAATCTTAAAAAAAAAAAAAAAGTACATTTTCTTGTTTCTATTATACTTCCATGAAGACTAATGATTTTTCTGAGCCACACAAGTCATAACACTGGGTAACAGTGGAAATCACACAGAACTGGGGAAAAAAGGGATCTGGATGGCAGTCCTGCCTTTGTCCCTATCAATTGATCAATAAGGTGACCCTGAGTATGTCACTCATCTCTCATGCCCTCAGTTTCCACGTCTGCCAAAAGAAGGAGGTGGTCTAAAATCTCTTGGAGTTCTGAATTTTTGTAATGTAAATTCACTGAGGAATTGAAGTTGGTATGTAAGACCGTAAATTATGTTCTGAGAAAAATTCTTTGTTTATGCTGGAGAAAAATCTGTTTCCCTCTTATTCATTTCACTAAAGACATGCAGGATAAAATCAGTTTACTAAACTAAATTTATCGGAATATCAGTAGTTAAGGAACTGAAGCCCAAATCACCTGGAAACGTTCCTGTTCCCTGAGGCAGTAAGAGATTAGCCATGCAGGAGATGTCTCCTTCCAGGGGAAACGGGCGGAGTCCTAGCCCAACCCAGCCAAGGCCCTTCTCCTGAGCGCCAGCTGGGACTCTACGGTTTGACCTGCCCCGAGTCAGGGCAGGCTTACCAACTTTTGAGATTCCTTGTTTATTACCAAGGTTCCACGAAAAGAAGTAAATAAGATTTAGTTTGAGTAAATAATGATTTTTAATCTTAATACTTTTATTTAGCTGAAAGCACCTTTTATGTTAAGACGAATTGATTCATTAAATAACAATTTATTCTTGTATTTGATTTTTTCTTGAGTATTATTTCAAATGTTGCCCTGAAAAAATCCCATATTTTTCTGACTGAAATAGAAATATTATGTGCATATATTTAAAACTTTTGAGAAATACAGAATGATACAAGAAATAATAAAATAGTCCATAATCTTACTACACAGAGATGAGTTTTTGCTATTTTCAGGTATTTCTCCCCGGCCTACTTTTGCATATTTGTTTTCATTTTTATGTGTACTTTTACAAAACAGGGGTCTTATTGTATATTTGTGCTGGCTCTTTTGATGTGTCGATTTAGCTAGGCTACATTCTCCAATTATTCCATCAAGCTGTGTTGCCGTGAAGGGACTTTGCAGGTGTAATTAAAGTCCCTAACTAATTTGAACTAAGGGAGATTACGCTGGATTATCTAGGTGAGCCTGACTTAATCATTTGGAAAGCCTTAAAAGGAGGGAGAGAGGGAGAGAGGGAAAGAGAAAGGAAGGGAAGAGAGAGAGGAGTAAGAACCACCTCTCCTTCCCCCAATCCCACCCCTACCGCCCTAACATAAACAACAGCTTTGGCCCATGCCTGTGGGTTCCAGCCTGCTAGTGATCTTCCCTTCCTGTTTTATGGGGTTACTTAGCCAGCCCAATCTCATAGATTATATTTATCTATACACCCACATACCTGCTGTGGGTTCTACTTCTTTGGTTAAGCCCTGATTGATATAATTTTTTATTTTCAATCCCTTCACTTAGCATCATATACTGAGCATTTTGTCATGTTACTACATTTTCTTCAAGATCATTTTAATGTCTGATAGTCCATTATACAGATGAAGCTATATCCTTATCATTTGGCAATTAAGTGATTTGCAACCTTTCTTGATTATAAGTTATACTTAACTGCACACACTTGTACACAAATCTTTGTGTGCACAAGAGAGACTTAGATGAAAGTGGCTGAGCCTTTATTTTAGGCCAATTTTTTTTTTCAGAAAGACTGCATCAATTTACAATCTTATTCGCAGTAATGACATTGACCACTGTCAAAATTTTGAAAACTTGCATGTATGTTAGCAAAATCTTATTTTTTAAATTTGTACCTATTTACTAGTGAGATTGAGTCATTTTCATTTGCTTAATTAGCTATTTCTATGTTTTATGAACTGCATTGCCATGTTCTTTGTCCATTGTTGTAATGAGGGTTTAATGTATTCTTATCCAGCTATCTAAGTTCATTATATCTTAAGGTTATCAATCCTTTGTTACATGCATTACAAATATTTTCACAGTATATTTGCCATTTAATTTTATGCAGCTTTTAAAAATTCCAAGATTACAAAAGTACACACACCAATTGTAGGAAATCTAACAAAGTGTATGTAGTATAGACATGAAGAAAATATAACCTCTGTAGCATCTTGGTATACTTACTCTTATTTATTTACAGATAGAGAAGCACACCATGGAATGGATAAAAAGATTTTGTAACTTAAAGAAAATTATTTTGTGGGCATTTTTCCAAAATTTAAAATAATTTTTGGGAACACACTTTTGAGTGGATGTGTAATATTCCATTCTAAGGATGTACACCATTTTACAAAGTTCTTATATTTAAAATGTACATTTTTTCCTGATTTTGTATTAAAAATAACTCTTTAAACACGGACATCCTTAAACATGGATTTTTGAGTGCAATTTCTGATTGTTTCTTTAGGTTAAGTTCCCAGTTGTAGAATTAATAGTGCAAATAGTAAGAACGTTGTTTAAAGTCTTTTGATACATTGTATCAAACTGCCTTCCATAGATGTTGAACAAGTCGACGTTCCCACGACATTCCCATGACTGTGTATGACAGTTCTCTATTCTTGCCAACAGGGTGTATGAAAACTTGAAATTCTTTGCCAGTTTGCTAGGTAGAAATTGAAGCTCATAGATGTTATAGTGTTGATTTTGTCATACATTTGATGACTTTTACTATGTGTGATTTTTTCTTTTGTCTTTCCCCCCTTTTAAATTAAGATATTAATCCTTTCCTTGTTGATTTAGAAACTCTTTTCGTGTACTAAGAATATGAATGCATTGAGTTTAATTCAGCAAAAGCAAGAACCTTGGGCTCAAAACACCTGAGTTGAAACCCTGGATCCCCAGTCACAAGTTGGCTAGCTGTGGGCAAACCATTTCACTTCTCTGAGCTTTAATTTCTTCATATTTATAAAATGGAAAATAAAATGCCCTGTATTAATTTTCTACAGTTGCTGTAACAAATTACCACAAACCTAGTGACTTTAAAACAGCACAAATTTATGATCCTACAGTTCAGGATATCAGAAGAAGGAAACGGGTCTCACTGGGTTAAAATCAAGGTGCGGACAGGACTGTGCTCCTTTCTGCAGGCTCTAGGGGAGAACTGAGTCCTTGCCCTTTCCAGCTCCCAGCGGCGCCAGGCGTTCCTGGGCTCCGGCCTCTTCCTCCGTCTTAGACTCCAGCAGCAGGAGCTCAGAGTTTCCTCAGGTGGCAGCACTCGGACCTCTTCTTCCACCTTCCTCCTCCACATTTAAGGACTCTGGTGATGACATTAAGCCGACCTGGATAATCCAACATCATCTCCCTATTTTAATATCAGCCGATTAGCAACCATCAGCTACTTTCATTCTCCTCTGCCGGGTTGCGTAACATATTCACAGTTTCCAGGGATTGGATATCTTTGGGGGACCATTATTCGGCCGACTACGGCCCCCGTTTATTTCCAAGGGGTGTTGTTAGAATCAGTTTACTCAATATAAGTGAAAATGCCTCGGAAAATATAAAGTGGTATATAAATGCAAGTGTTGACCAATTAGATATACAATTTATATATGTTAAAGGAAATTTAAGAGAAGATATAAACTTTAAATAATATATGTAAACATTAATGAAATATAGATATTTTTCCATTTAGAAGGAATACTGTGGTTTGTAACATTTTAGAACGAAGCCTCATAAAATCAAACTAAAAAAAATTATACCTATTGAAATGGCATTTCAGTTTATTTTTAGGCATTCAGAAGAATACAAAATAAACATGTATTGATGATTACTTATTTGCCTCTTTTCATCTCCTATATAATACATACGTTTATATGTGTATAAAATACACATTTTACATTTATACAAATATTCAACAGTTTAATTCACATATGTATGTGAATTAAAAGCAAAGTAGTGTGCAGGATTTTCAAGGTTTTATTTTACACATATGCAGGAGACACGTTTCTAACTCTGCCTGGATTTCGTTACTGGTTTTTACCACATTACTGCTAGTCAACCACAATGTATCTGTTCATCTACTCTGTTACATGAGCAACCATTCCTATACGGGATCACGTAATTTATTCTGACCCAATATCCTATTTGATCAACTACTAATTTTATTATCTTTATTTTTTTAATATATTTTTTATGTTTTTGAAAAAGATACTTAGATTACATAAAAGTTACATAAAAATATAGGGGATTCCCTACATCTCCCACATTTTCCCACATTAACAGCATCCTTCATTAGTAAGGTACATTCGTTACAATTGATGAAAACATTTTGGAGCATTGCCACTAAGCATGGATTATAGTTTACAATGTAGTTTACACTCTCTCCTGCACATTTTTGTAAGTTATTACAAGATATATAATGGCCTGTATCTGTCATTGCAACATCATTCAGGACAATTCCTGTATTAGTCAGCCAAAGGGGGTGCTAATGTGAAATACCAAAAATGGGTTGGTCTTTACAAAGGGTATTTATTTGGAGTAGAAGTCCACAGACACCAGGCCATAACGCGTTATGTTTCTTCTCTCACCACAGTCCATTTCCACGTGTTGAGCAAGACAGCTGCCGGCGTTTGCCAGGGTTCAGACTTCTGGGGTTCCTCTCTTCCCGGGGCTGCGTTTCTCTCCGGGCTTTGCTCCTGTTTCCTCCTCAAGGTCAGCTGTAGACGATCAGGCGAACGGCTTGCTTCTCTTCTCCTGGGCCTTCTTTCCAACATCAAAACTGCTTCTCAAAAGACTGCTTCTACTCTGTTCTTTGCCTTGCCTTTTATATTCGATTCCCCATCCACCAAGGGGTGGGGTTCAATGCCCTACTGATATGGCCCAGTCAACGCCCTAGTCATAACTTAATCATGCCCAGA
>JAQZBX010058006.1:0-17775 GCA_029593785.1 Cabassous unicinctus
CGCGCCGCGCGGGCTGGCCTGCCCTCACAAGGAGGCCCCGGGAAGCGAACCTGGGGCCTCCCACATGGTAAACGGGAGCTCTATCGATTGAGCCACACCTGCTTCCCTGCATTTTGTCTTTGTAGCACTTACAGCTATCTGAAAGGACTTTGTTCCATATGTTTGTTTACTGTAAAATATAAGCCTCCCAAGGGCAGGGATGTTGCCTTGTTCTGCATTGTAGTCCCAGTACCAAGAACACCGCCTGGCACAGAGCGGGTGCTCCGGAAGGACTTGCTGAATAAGTGGAGGGGCAATCACTCCCTGGTTTAGAATTCCGACTGCCCAGCCTCCAACCCTTTCTGCTTTCACAACCCCCAGGATGACGTTGTTGCTTTCTCTCAAGGTTCCTGTCACATCCACTTTGCCAAGCAATTTTTCCTAGTTGGTCAGAATTAGGTCCAGAACAGAAGTTCCCCAAGCCTCTTCCGCTTCTGGCTGAAAGATGAAATTATCAGCCAAGTCGAGCAAGGCAAAATGGATCAGATGCACTGTGTGAGGCTGAATGAAGCTCCCAGCAGTCCCTGTCTCCACATTGTACCTCGTGCAGAGAGACTGTGTACCCCAGCTGTCTCCTACCACCATACATGCTCCCCAGCTTCAAGGACAGGCTGGGTCTGCCTGGCATTGTCAAAGCAAGTTCAACCCCTTCTTCCCTGACTCTGGTTCCTAGCTTTAATGATTGACCTTGGACTGGACTTTGATAACAGCTCTAATCGTGGAGTTACAGTCAATGTAGACCATTGGTTGCATGAGTCAGAAACCACTCAAAATACACAACTGAAAGTCAGCAGGGGCATCTCATTGAACCCAAGAGCAGTGGGCAAGCAGCTCTCACCTCTGTTTCTGTTTCTGCCTCTCCCCCTCTTCCGGGGCCTACATGCTTGCATCTCTCTCTTCGGCAGAATGGAGTCATTCTCTCCCTTACCCAACAGCTGGTTTCCTCTCCTTGCTCATGGTTTCTCTGCTGCCCCAAAAGACTAACTTGGATGTAATGTGGCCTTCCCTTTGTCGTGTTGCAAACTTCATCCCAAGTCTATATGCCCTTTCAGCTCAAGTGTCTACCACTAATTGACTGCAGTCTCTAGCCTGCTGGCTCAATTACTCAAAAGAAAAAAATCTGAAAGGTCTCTAGTCAGCCAGTGAATTGACTTGTTATTTCAGATGTTTCTCCTTGGTTCAATCAGGCATGGGTTGGGAGGCCATCACATGCTTTTTAGGGATGCCCCTGCCAAGGGTGGTGAGTGGGATTTTTCTGAGATGGGGATATAGGAAAGGGAGAGATGTCAACACATTCCAATATGCATGGCTTGATAAGCCTGTGAAGGTTTCTTGCTTGGCCCTACTATGTCCCTTTGGACCAGAGCCCAGCTCAAACCTTTGTACAATCCTCTCTCCCCAAAGAGAAAGGGGGCCCCATCACTGCAGCCTTTATCAGCTCATGTTCTGCTCTTACTACTGGATTTCTGATGCTTTCAGCATCAGCCAAGCATAGCACAGCACACAGGATGCTGACACCTACTACGTTAGATGCAGTTGGTCTCAGCCACGGGTAGGTGGGTGTTGGAAAATGTATGGCAGAGGCTTTCCATGGTCACATTGACTGGGGCATCCACTGGCATTTATTGGACAGGGGGACAGGGATCCTCCCAAGAAAGGCGTGTCCTGTCCAAAATGTTAGCAGCGCCTCTGTTGAGAAACACAAAAATCCATCCAATCATCCACGTATAAGTTCAGCACCATTATTGGGCACCTACTATGTGCCAGCTACTACATTGATATTGGTCTGGGAATACGAAAACAAATATACGAGATATCACTCTTACTTGGAGGCAGCCACAGCCTAAAAGGGAAAAGAATCATATAAATAAATAATGCCAAATGGGCAACTAAAGTACAAACAATTCTAGATTTGAAAACAATAGTTGTATAAGGAAGAAAACACAGAGTACGTTATTTGGCTCAGCAGTGAGGAATACGTAATCAGAATAATGTAAACTCAAAAAAATTATGACATCACTCACTATTTTGGTGGGGTTTTTTTTGTTTGTTTGTTTTTTAGGATGTACTGGGAAATGAACCCAGGACCTTGTACATGTGAAGCAGGCATTCAACCACCGAGCTACAACTTCTCCCCTATTTTGGGAAAACAAAGGGAAGGAGAAGTAGAATGGTGGTTCTATGAGAAAACTGAATCTTCATTCACTGTAAAAGGAGGTCAGGTGATAATTCTAAGAAATCACAGTTTAGTTCCATAGGCATATTATTCAGAAATATGAAGGTACATTCCAGAAGAAATAACTAGAAGGTCTGGGTTGGCTGCCTCTGGAAGATAGGGGGGTGGGCAGAGAGCAGCTGTTTGTTGGTAATAAACTTTTTAATATCATTTAAATTTTTGATCTATGTGTATATAATTATCCTTTGACATAAAATTTAATTTAAAAATTATTAATTATATTCACACAGGGTGATGGAGGCTATCTTGGAGGAATGTGCAAGATGCTATGCATTTATTTTTAATATCATAATGTCTCTAATTAATAAAGCTGCAGAACAGGTTTAATAGATGTATTAGTTTTGTCAGGGCTGCCCTAACAAATACCACAGACTGGTTGACTTAAATAACGGGAATTTATTGTCTCACAGTTTTGGAGGCTTGGAAGCCCAACATCAAGCAGGATCGGGCTTTCTCTGAAGCCTGTAGCACTCTGGTTCTGGTGGCCTGCCAGCACTCCGTAATTCAGTCTCTACCTCCATCACATGGCCAGCTGTCTCCTTGTCTCCCGCTCCTTGTGTCCAAATTTCCTCTTCTTTGAAGGACTCCACTCGTATTAGATTATGGCCCACACTGATTCGGTTTGGCCTCTGCTTAGCTAACAACATCTTCAAAGATCCTATTGACAAATGAGTTCGCACACACAAGGCTTAGGACTTGAACGTGTCTTTGTTGGGGACATGATTCAATCCATAACACCAGGCTAAGCATGCAAGCCTGTAAAAATAAGCCAGCAGTCCCCAGCATATGAATAAGGCATGTTCCAAAAGCCTGTTCATATTTTTTCAGCACCTCTGCTGGAAAATGCCCGGATCAGCCCAACCAGGGTAGAAAGAGGAATCTCAGAATCCCAGCATTGCCTACCACTTGGGGTGTGGAGGGAAGGGGAAGATATAATATGTACCAGAGGGAGAGGAATTGGGAAACTGGGCAAAATACAGGAGGGGGCGGTAAAGAGGAAAGAGAAAGGAGGCGGAAGAGGACTCAGGAGACAGTGTGCAGGGGAGCGAATGTAGCTCAAGTGGTTGAGCCCCTGCTTCCCACATGAGAGGTCCCGGGTTCGATCCCTGATGCCTCCTAAAAAACAAACAAAAACAAAAACAAAAAACAACAAGCAAAACAAAATGAAAAAAAAACAATTCAGGGGAGCCTATGTGGCCCAGTGGTTGAGCACACGCTTCCCCTATATGGTATCTTAAAAAAAAAAAAAAAATAGAGACTGTTCAAAAACATGAGGCCCCAGATGACTTTGGGGTTTCCCAGTTTTCCCATTGTCATCTCTTCCAGGCTGTCACATCTGAATCCCCTGGGTCTAACACAGGGCCCTGCCTGAGCATTTAGTTCTGCCACATGGTATTCCAAGCACTTTCCATGTGTGACCACAGTTAGTCCTACCACGCACCTGAGGAGGTGGGCATTATTATCTCCATTTTATGGAGGAAGAAACGAAAGCACTGAGAGAGTCAGTTGTTCAGACAAAACGACTCTGAGTCCATCTGAAATCCCAGCTCTTAATTCTAGCCCCCAACCTTATATTGGCATTTTATATTTGGAACAACAATGGCTTATTAAAAAGAAAACATAATTGTGTTTAACATGCCAGTCTAGGTAACTTTTTTTCAGGATTTTGACAAAAATGATCCCCAAAGTAATACAAAACTTTTTAAATGCCCACATGTTAAATTTCAAGAAAATTTTGAATTCACTCTGGAATAAATATTAAGTCAAAAGGTGAACCAGTTCTACAATTCATAAATACTATTTCCTCTTAAATTCATTATATTTTCTGAGACAAGTTACTAACTTAGTTTTCCTTGCTTTGATATTGGTATTTGGACATCCTTAGATATTTTATTTCTCTGATTTAGTCCCCGCCACACCAATATAGCTTCTGTTTTCTACTTATAAAAACGCCCTGGAGGGGAAGAGAAAAAAGTGAGCTGATATTTATTGAGCATTTCTTTTATGTGCCAAGCTCTTTACATGTGCTATGTAACTGAAGCCTCATGATAATCCTTTGAAATAGATGTTATTTCTCTCCATTTCACTGGTGAGGAAACCAAGGGTCAGCAAAACGAACCTATTTTCCCAGGATCCTACAGCTGGTTAATTGCAGAAGGGAAACTGAAACCAGGTCTTTTTGATGACTACACCCTCTGTAGCAGCCAGTCTCCAAGATGGCAGCCAGCCTCCAAGATGGCGGCCAGCCTCCAAGATGGCCCCCAATGATCCCACCTCCTGGTGTTTACATCCTTGGGTAGTCCCCTCTGTCAGTGTGTTAGGGTTGGTCAATATGACCAACAGAATAAAGCAGAAGTGATGATGTGTGGACTTCTGTCTGCTCTCTCTTTTTCAAATCACTCACTGTGAGGGAAGCCAGTTGCCATGCCCTGAGAACCAAGGTGGCAAGGCTCTAAGGCCTTCTGCCAACAGCCACATGAGTGCGCCATCTTGGATCTAGATCCTCCAGTCCCAGTCAGCCTTCCAATGACGCAGCCCCAGCCAATAACTTGACTGCAACCTCATGAGAGAGCCTGAGCCACAACTCCCTAGCTAAGTTGCTTCCAGATTCCTGACCCTCGGAAAGAGGGTAAGATAATAATGTTTGTTTTAAGCTTCTAAGTTTTGGAGTAATTTGTTACATGGCAATAATAAAAAAATATACCTTGTTCTCCCTCTCTGATGCGGGGTCTGAGGACCAGGCATTTACACAATGTGGCTTCCTCACCTTCCTGAGGCCACTCCCTGCCCTTTGGAGGCCCAGAGCTCCCAAGAACAGCCTCACCTCTGTGATTATGGCTCCTTCCAAGTAAGCACAAGATAAATCTAGCACAAGAGAGAATGAAGCCATCTTCTACCTGTGCATCCTGAACTAGCCCCTGGGGAATGAATTGGGTGACCTACAAAAAGGAATCTTAAAAAAAAAGAAATAAAAAATAAAAAAATTTTAAAAAAAGGAATCTTGTTCATCCTGTGTGTTTGTGATTCTGCCACTTCAAGGGAATCACATAGAATGGGGCAGTTTGAGCTTGGGTAAAACCCAGGGAGTCAATTTGTGAGAGAAATGAACGCAGTGCATTTAATCAGGGTTACTGCCACACGGGAAGACAATAGCACTTTCCCAGGCTTGCCATTCTTGTTGATGTTGTTTCCAGTTTAAACAAAACAGCCCAAGGGTCTGGGGAGTGGGGCTACCAGGCTTTAACAGTAATCATAAGAGGGCTGTTAGTCTCTGAAAATCAACTTCTGGGAAATCAGGGGCCCCGGCAGAGCAGCCACCTGATCTACCCACTCCCTTCTCGGCCTTGCACCTAGTGCAAAATAAAAATAAGAATAAAAAAGTCCTGGGCTGCCACAGAGAAGAGAGATCTCCCCTTAGGAGCCTACTTGGGAATTAAACACACACACATACACAGGGAGACAGTGGAGATTTGTCTACAGAGAAGAAGGCAGTGTGAAGACGGCAGCAAGATGCTAAGCTGTTGGCTTTGAAGATGGAGGAAGGGGCCAAAGAATGTGGGGAATGCAGCTCTAGAAGTTGGATAAAGGAAGGAGATGGATTCTCCCCAGAGCCTCCAGAGGGAGCACAGCCCTGCTGATGCCTTGGTTTGGCATCAGCAGGGCTGTTTCCCCATCAGCATCTCACAGGAACCCTGTTAGGGAAGAATTAGCATCACCACATTCACAGACAAGGAGACCCCTGTTGGAGGTCACTCAGCGGTAAATGGCAGAGTTAGAATCTTGTGTAACGACCCAAGCTCCCCTCCCTCCATACACTTCCTTAAATGCCCCCTGACGAGAACTAGGGGTACCGGGGCCCCCATCACCCCAGCGATCTGAAGGCTGCCATCCGGAGCCCAGGGAGAGGCAGCAGAGGGCAGGGGAAGGCCATAGACTCTGTTCCAAGGCCAGTTTGGACATTTGCCCTCTATGTGACCTTGGCAAGTCTCTCAACCTTTCTGAGCCTCTGAGGATGATTAAACGAGATGATATATGTAAAATGCCTAGCAGAGGGGACAATTTCTGTCTCCTTACCCCTGCCTGAGGGCTTGAGAAGCCATGACAGTGCCTTAAGGTCCTCAAATGCACCTGTGGGAGAATCCAGGGACTTCTCCTCTAGGGATTCCACTGCCTCATCTGTCCAGTGGTCCTAAAACTAATTCCCACACCACAGGCAGGGCAATGGTGATCAAAGATGTCAGTGACAATGCTTTGAAAACTAAGGATCCTAAGCAAATGATGGTCATTATTTTCATTTATCGTTTTCCCTGAGGTCTCCAAGGCATCACTCCAGTTCAACGTGGCCGACTTGCTATCAGCATAAGAAGACAGGCACAGGGTTCCCAAGCAAAACCAGGGGCTGGGAATCCCTCCGCCCAACGCTGGCCCAAGGCTTGAGCCCACCCAACTAGGTCTCACACCATCTGGGAAAGTGTGTCTTCAGAGGCAAGTTAGGTTTTGAGACTTGACTTGCTCTTTGACAGTTTCTTGTTATGGAATAAGCATGAAATCAGGTATCGGAAGCCTTGTGTTCCAATCTCAGGTTTGCCTGGGCACCTAACCTCTCTGAGGCTGATGGTTTCCATCACAATGTAAATGGGCCATGGACAGGGATGGCCTGGGCCCTTCGGAGCTGAGTCCAGGGCTTCAGAGTGCAGCCTGGCCCTGGGTATGATTTGTCCTCGCTTACCAGGAAATTGAACATTGCCGTTTGTGATGTCACGTCTCACCCACTTGTCGATTCCTCCCAAAGAGATCTTCAAAGCCCCTGTGGGCTGCTCCATGGCACGTCTCCTGCTGAGCTGAGAGCACTTTCCTGGGCCTCCTCATCAAGTCAGTCCAACCCTGCCAAGCTAATGCAGGTGATTGCGCTGCTGGTGAGACTGGCTCCAGAGGGCCCGGATTTGGGACTCTCCTCTTACCTGTGCTTCAGGCCTCTGGTATCAGTGGAGGGACACTTCAGCATTTCAGATGCTTCTCCTGAATCCTGTACATTTCGCTGGGCAGAGAGGGCAAGCTGTGATCCTCTGGAACTCTGGTGTTTCGCAGGCTGGACCAAGCATTGGCTGCAGACAGGCTATCATGGTGGGCATTTCCCAATTCATGGAAATACATTAAGCAAATGGCTAGAAATTATTCCATTTTAAGCTATTTCTCATTCCTATGGCACCTGTTAGTGCTTGCCGGAGCTAGAATCTGGTATTGAATGATGTCTCATATCCTTAGCTATTTTAAATCTAATATATCAATATTTTATGGTGTTCTGCAAATAGCCCAATTCAAGAAATGGATAATGTCAGCTCCCATCCATCTGCTAATCCACCTGATAATGCCCCTCCTGTCCATCTCTGCCTGGATGCAGAGTGACTGTGCAATTAAGATACTGACTCACACATTTCCTTTTTTAAAGGAGGAAACAGAAATCACTGCAATGTCCATGTTCATTTCTAAGCCCAACCTCTCCACTTGTGCCATGGATCCCAGCCCTTCCCACCTACTGAAGGACTCCCCTCTCCCTACTTCTCTTTTCCAGATCTTATTTTAGAAAAACTCTTCAAAGGCTTTGTCTAGGCTCTCTGTCACCACCCCATCTCCTCCCTTTCTCGAAGTCACTCTGATCAGGTTTTGGGTCCCACCATTCTACTGGGAAAGCTCTTGGAAAAGCCCGTGACCTACACACAGTAAAATCTGATAGACAGCTTTGAGTTCTCCTCTTTCTCAAACTCTCAACTCATATAACTCCCTCCTTCTGGAAACGTTTTCTTCACGTGGCTTCTCAGACATCACTCTCTTATGTTTCCCTTCCTGCCTCCCTGGTCATTCTTCAGTGTCCTTGACTCATTGCCCCTTATCTCTCCATGCTGTAAGCCACAGACTGCCCCAGGGCTCACTTCTGGGACTGCTTCTCTATTGTATCTATTTTCACTCTGGAGGTGAGCATCTTGTCGTGTTCTCTGCTTTAAAAGCAAGGTACTTGGACAACTCTCAAACATATATCTCCAACCTGGACCTCTCCTGAACTCCAGATTTTTATCTACAACTGTCTGCTTGACATCTCCACTTGCATGTCCGAACAACATCTTAAACTTAACAAGCCCAAAACCAAGCTGCTGGTTTCCCCCCTTTAAAACTTACCTCCACATTTTCTCATGTTTTGGAAATGGTGACTCCATTCTTCCAGGCACCAAAATGTGGAATCATCTCGGTCTCCTCTCTTTCTCTTGCGTCCAATCCATCAGCAAGCCCTGTGAGCTCTTCAGACTGTGCCCTGTGTCTCACTGCTTTTTACTCACTCTGGCCTGAGCCATTATCATCTGAGACACGGACGTGGCTGACAGCAACAGGCTCCTAACTTATGTCCCTGCTTCCCCTTTCTGCTCCTTTTCATTCTGTTCCACCACCACCACCCCCCAGCTGCCAGAAAGAAATGTAAGTCACACCATATCCCCCTTTACCCCAAATCCTCTGCCTGGCTTGCTCCATCAACCCCTCAGGAGTCTGCTCAACTGCCATCTGATCAGAGGGCCCCTCCCTAACCACCCTGCTAAAAATACTGATCTCCACCTTTCCGACCCGCCCCGAGTCCCTTACCCCACTTCATTTTTAGTTCACATCACTTTTTCCCACCTAACATGTTACATGTGTATTTGCTGTTGTCCTGTGAGGGCTGACCCTTTGCCTTTTACAGTCACTACTTTAACCCCAGCACCTACAACTGAGTTGGTCAATAAATATTTGTTGAATGAGTGAATGAATGAATGAAATGAATAAATGACTCCAGTATGATAAGTGACAAAAGAGAAGTGTGCACAGAGCAAGACCTGATTACCTATCTGGAGAGGAGGAGGTGGTCAGAGTCCCCTTGAACCTGGTGATTTGACAGTGAACTGTTGGGCACAAGTCTAAGAACCACTGTCCAACAACCAAGCAGGAACTATGCCTGATGAAGCTGAAATTAATTCCAGTGCAAAGATTACCATGCACAGGCATTCTTTTCTTCAGTAGAGAGTTCAGGAGAAGATTCGAGTATGCCTGGCATCCAGGCTGCTCTCACCTAGCAGAGATCCTGAACTGGGGGTTTCTTCCCAATGGCCAATGTAAACAGGGATTTAGGGTTGTCCACACAGGGCAACGTGGGTGAGCACGGGCAAAAAAGGAAATTCTCTCAGGGATTCTAAAGAGCATCGCTGGCCAGATCAGACCTACAGGAGGCTTAGTGTGCCTGGGACTCTTTTGTTCTTCTTGGAAAGGCTGCAGCTGGTGGTGCTTTTAAAGAAAGTAATCGCAGCCGTTTGCAGAGGGGGCAGCCCCTTAGAGCAGGTTAATTTCAGCGGCTGCCACTAGAGGTCTATTCACAGCTAGAAATAAGAAGAGCCAGCCTTCCCTCGGCCTTTTCAAGCTCCCGGGAACCCGCCCACCCCAGGGTCTGCACCCGCCCCCCAGAAGCTGAGTTCACATCACAACTACCTGTCCTTCCACTATGTTCTCTTCATTCCCCAGAAGCCATATATTGTGCCCCCTGCCCCAAATGCCATGGAAGGGCAGCTTCTTAGAAATATTGGTGGTGGTTTGAGGGTGGAGAGATGCAGAGGTGGTTTCTGGTCTCTAAATAAACATTTCTACATTCAGCAGTAGCATTTACAATTACCCAAACCAGGACTTCTTCCTTTCCTGCAATAAATATTTTCCCAAAGCCTGCCTAAGAATCAAGTTGTTTTCATGCAAAAGAGTTGAGAGCGCACAGTCTGAAGCATCCTATGAGTAGTGAGTTGATAACTCTGAATTATACATCTGCTTGGTAGATTCATGCCTCAGAGTTACTTTAAGTGACTCCCAGACTAGTCTGTAGATGAGTTAAAAGTATCAGCCCTGCTTGTTTTAGATTTCAGTTTTACTTCACATGCAGATCCATTGATTTTCTTATTGAGGTAAAATTCTCATAATATAGTTCACCATTTTAACCATTTTAAACTGCACAATTCAGTGACTTCCAGTACGTTCACCATGTTGTACAGCTGTCACCATTATCTAATTGCAGAACATTTTCACCACCCCAAAAAGAAACCCTGTACCCATTAAGCAGTCACTTTCCACTCCCCTCCCTCTGACACCTAACAACAACCAATCTGATTTCTGTCTATAGATTTACCTATTCTGGATGTTTCAAATGAATGGAATCAAACAATATGTGATCTCTCGTGTCTAGCTTCTTTCACTCAGCATAGTGTTTTCAAGATTCACCCATGTGGTAGCATGTATCATCACTTCATTCTTTTGCATGGCTGAATAATATTCCATTGTATGGACATACTACATTTTGTTTACCCATTCATCAGTTGATGAACATCTGGGCTGTTTCCACCTTTCGACCATTATGAATAATGCTGCTATGGACATTAGCATACAAATCTTTGAACATTTGTTTTCAGTCCTCTTGGGTATATACCTAGGGGTGGAAGGATCCCTTCACTTTTGCATTTAACATTGAGAGCCTATGGGGTGCAAAGAGGAAGAAAAGCCAACTCCTCCCATGCTTTATGTATAACTATTCATGTATTCAATAGATGTGTGCCAGGTACTGGGATTTCACCCATGACCAAGGTTCCTGCTCTGCTATATCTTACCAATCAATTGAGGAGATGGGAATAAAATACATAAGCAGAAGAATAAGATCATTTCACGTGGGGATGCAGGCAGCTGGTTTAAGGTAGATGGTTAAGGAAAGCCTGGGGGGTAGGGGCAGGTGACATTTGAACTGAGGCCTGAATAGCAAGAAGCATCCAATCATGTGAGCATCTGCAGGAAAGGTCATGAGGACAGGTGGGAAGAGCATTTGGGACAGAGGGACAGCAGTTGCAAAGGCCCTTGGGGGGGATGAGCTTGGCAAGTCCAAGGACCTACGATTTGCCCCCCTCCACAGCCTTCACTTCCTGCCTCCTCCCTGCCCATTCAGAAGCTTGGCCCCAGCCTGTGCATTCAAGACCCTCACTCCATCCACCATGCCCCATGCCTTCCATTTCTTCAAAATCTTCTCTACTGGCTCCTCCAAATGGCATTTATATAAGAATAAATATCTGACACTAAATTTTAATCTACCTTCCAACCAACAAAACCCAAAACACCTTTCAAATTCTTTCTAGCCACTGCACCCTCTTTTCATTCTTTTTACATGTAAGTATCTCAAAAGAGTCATTTACACTTGAATCACCTTTTTCTTATTTTTTCTCATCTCTCCTGAACCTTCAGTAACTTGGCTTTTGTCCCCACACACTCATGGACACTATTCTCCCCAAGGTTTCTTCCTGTTTATAAAATCTAGTGGGCCTGCTCTGTCCCCTCTTAGCTAACCTCTTGGCTAAGAAGGACGCTCTTGAGTATTTCTTGCTCTTGCAGCTATTATGTCTAGGGCTTAAACCCTCTACCTCCTCTTTCTAGTCTTCCTGCTGCTTTTCTGCTGCCCAATTGCTAAATAGTAGTGTTCCCAAGGGCATGTTTTAACACTTTTTCCTTCTCATCCTAACCATTTTTCAAGGTGACATCAACCAAATTTCCATGGTTTTAAAGGCCACCCAAACTGCAGGCATTTCATCTCCAACCTAAACTTCTCCTCTCCTGTGAACCCAAATATTCAGTTGTCTACTGGACAATTCTCAATTGCCACAAAGGCATTTAATTTGCATGTCCAAGAATGGACTCAACATCTTTATCCCCTTCTGTCCCCAACTAACCTGTTCAGCCTCCTGGTTTCCCTAACTCTGCTAGTTACCTGTCTCTCTAACCAGTGACTCAAGCCACCATCCTAGAGTCATTCTCACCTGTCCCTTCTCCCAAATTCTCACATCTAAGTGTTCCCCATGTATTCTGCATTGTCCCTCCCATATCTTAAATGATTCTTCTCTGCCCCATAACCCTTGCCCCTGCCTGATTCAGACTGGCATCATCACTTGATATCTGCAGCTCTCCCATCTCTCCCTTTGTAGTCAAGCCTTCACCTCACTGCCAGAACTATCTTTCTGGCTGCAATTCCAATCTCACCATCCTCCATTTAAAATCTTTCATTGACTCCTCATTGCAAACAAGGCCAATCCCAACTCCATCCTAACATAAAATGACCTCCATCAGCTGGGCCCTGCCCTCCCCTATGGCCCCCTCTCCTCCTGATTTCCTCCCATCACCTTCTCTCCAGCAGAAATAGACTCTTTTGCTGTTTGCTGAGCATTCCACAGTGGTTCATGTTGCTCTCTCTGCTTGGAATATCTTTCCTCCTCTAACTTGACCTTCCATTCTCACCTACCTCAACTTCTTGGAAGCCTTTCCCATTCTTCTCACCATTCCCAACAAACTGAATTACGTGCAATCCTCTGGGTTCTCCAAGACTATCAGCAGTTACCTTTACTGATCTGCAGAGCTTGGTTCTCTTGTCTGTGTCCCCAGTTAAACTCTGAGCCCTTAAGCACGGGTACATGTCTGATCATTTCTATAAACCTGGGCTTGAGCACTTTCTGACAAGGTGTGATCTTAGACAAAGTTTTGAACTTCCTAAGCCTCAAGTTCCCTTTTGTAAAAGGGAGCTAATCCTACCCACCTTAAATGATTCTTATGAGCATTAAATGAGCAACTCCTTGAAAACCAAATAATTAAGAAAACAAACAAGAGCAAATAACCCATAGAAGGCTTTTTTGATGGTCAGGGATATGTGTCAACCTGGCTAGGTTATGGTATCCAATTGTTTGGTCAAGCAAGCACTGGCCTGATTATTACTGTGAGGGTATTTTGTAGATGGATTTGCATCTATAGTCAGTTGGTTGCATCTGTAGCTAATTGCATCTACAATCAACAAAGGGAATTGCCCTCAGCAATGTGGTAAGTTTCCTCATCCAATCAGTTGGTGGTCTTAAAAGCCAGAACTGAGGATTTTAGAAGTCAGAAAGAAGAGATAGTCAAGTTCTCCTAGGGAATTCAACTTCACCTTCATCAACGTTTCCAGCTTGCAGCCTGCCCTACAGAATTCAGACTTGCCAATCCCCATAGTCATGTGAGCCAATTCCTACAATATAGCACTTAACCTATATACTCTGTTGGTTCTGTTTCTCTGGAGAATCCTGACTGTGATGGTTTGAAGCTGTATGTACCCTAGAAAGTAATGTGCTTAAAGTTAATCCATTCCTGGAGGTGTGAACCCACTGTAAGTAGGATCTTAAGTTGTGACCCACCTCATTCAGGGTGGGTCTTAATCCTCTTACTGGAGTCCTTTATAAGAGAATGAAATTCAGACAAAGAGAGAGAAAGCCATGGAAGGAAGAGACTGGAAGCAAACCCAGAAGAAAAGGTAGAGACCAACAGGCACTACCATGTGCCTTGCCATGTGGCAGAGGAGTCCAGGATCGCCAGGAGCCAGTCTTCAGGAAGAAGGTATCACCTTGATGATGCCTTGATTTGTACATTTTCAGAGCCTCAAAACCGTGAGCTTGTAAGCTAATAAATCCCCATTGTAAAAGACAACCCAATCCTGGTATGTTGCTTTAGGCAGCCTAGAAAACCAGAACACTGACTACTACAGCACTCAAACCTTGTCGTCACCTTTGCCTCAATCCAATGCAGCAAGAATTCCCTCCCCTGTCCCACAGCTGCCCCAAACCCCTTCTCTCAAGACCTCCATACTTCCAGCAATCACAACACATCAAATAACCGGGCTCTACCCTCCTCTCCCCCTCCCGCCATTTCTAACCATATTCACTCACTCAAGGAGGCTTGTGGAATTTTCCTTTCACAGTGTTTTAGTAACGTTCCTCCCGGTCCATTTCTAAATCCACCTCACCCCAGTTTAAGAACTGATGACCTCTTGCTTGAATTATCTCTGACAGTCTCCACTGGTCCCGCTGTTCCCACTTCTCCAGTGCTCTCCAATCCTCCCAGTGCTCCAAGCCACAGTAACCTTCTAAACATGCAAGGTTGCCAAAAGCTCCCATTCCATCCATGCTCATGTGGGGGGAAATGTAGTCTCCTTAATAACATCGAAAGTGGTCCAACCACTGTATCAAAAGAATATTGATTGCTTACTTCCTGACGCCAGAAGAATTCTGCTCTTCTGTATGTCCTATTCAACATTTGCTCAATATTATGAATGAACCACAGAGAAGAAATGTTGACCAAACTGCAAATGACAAAAAGGTCAGAGGAATAACAAATACGATGAACGTTTTTTTCCCCCAACCTTCTAGAATATTGAGTAAAAATGCATAGGAAAATGTTTGAGTAGGAATAAATGAATTTTCTATTCATATTCCAAAAATCCATTGCACATGCATCAGGCTGGGGCGATCTTGCTTGAAAACTGTTTGTGCAAACACACAAGGTCACGTGAGTATTGGAAAAAAGGTGAGTCACAAGAGCTTGGTGTTGTAAACTCAGCAAGCCATGGGCCCGTTGTCCTCAGCTCTGGGCACACAACATCTAGAGTGTGGAGAACCACATTTGAAGAAGAGCATTGACAAACTGCAGAGTGTCCTTGAAAGAGCAATCAAAATAAAGAGGGAGGGGAGTGGGTATAGCTCAGTGGTTGAGTGCCTGCTTTGCATGTATGAGGTCCCGGGTTCAATCCCTGGTACCTTCTAAAAGATAAACAAATAAATAAGGGACATTTTAGATGGATTGTATGGTATGTGAATATATCTTGGTAAAATTGTTTTAAAAAATAAAATAAAATAAGAGGGGTCAAAACACCAAAAATTAAAAACATACGTTGCCGTTTATTTCAAAATGGTAGATGGAGCCACAGATGAATCTAGGTCACCTCATTATACTAAAGGCCAGTTTTATTCAAAGTTAGTAAAAAGCAATCACCTGAAAGATGGACCATGTGAAGAGTCACTTTGGCTGGTTTAAAAATGGCACCTCCATCTTGGCTCTAACCCACTGCAATTGATTCTATATTTGGGTAAAGTTAGAGATTCATTCTTTTTTTTTTATTATTTAACTGAAATAAACAAAAATCTACCCTGCTGTCAGTCAGACTGTGATTTAAAAAAATATATATTTCTAACAAAGCATAGTCAAGCCATACTACGGCTGAAAAATTACTTCTGAGAGATTGTTGCTTTCTCACCAATGGCATCCCCAGCTCTCTTTTGTTTCTCCTACTTGCTGAAGATTTCTGAGACCTCAAATTGCAGAAATGCCCCCACTTCCTAACAACATCCAAACCCAAACTGCCTCCCGTTTCCCCACCTATCCAGAGCCCCATCCTTTACTACATGCTGCCTTACCAAGGTGCCATGTGCACTCACTTACTGAAGCAAGCAAAATAAACCTACGTTTGTCTGACTACAGATATGTTCCCTTTGACTGGTGGGCTTTGATACAACAAATAGTAACTGGACATCTACTATGTGCTAGGCATTATGCCAATTCATAGGAGAAGAGTAAAGAATTGATTACAGATAAGAATATAGAGGAAAAGGGATCAACTCCAGAGCTACTGATGACAAGAGGAAAAAAGGCAAATGAGAAACTAAATCAAAGTAATAGAAGAAAGTGAACCAGCTGTGGGCCAGGATGCCTGGCCTGCCCATGGCACCTAGTGCAGGTCCCCACTGAGTGGACACAGATTCTGCACTAAGTGGGATAGTGGACACAGATTCTGCACTAGGGATAGGCACCAGCTCCAAAGAGGGTCTCTATCCTACAGTCTAGGAGCCCATTACTTGTGTGGCCTTTCTCGAAAAACATGAGTTAGGCTAATTGTATTACTATTGGAAATGTTGAACTAAAATTCAGAAGAAATGAAAAAGTTCATGTTGAACTAAAATTCATATGAAATAAAAAAGACTGTCAAGAGTTACCACTCTGTAGAGGGAACTGCGTAGCTATTATGAGCCATCTGCAACTGAAGGTGGGAGGAAACTGGTCAGCAGAGAGATGAGACTAGAGGTCATGTGCAGAAGGCAGCAGAGTGCCTTAAGTGAGGCCATGAACATGGAGTAGCCCTTTTGTGCTAATGGGACCCTCACATGAGTCCCATGAAGCCTGGATGGATGTAGGTTCCTGACTCTAGATTCTCATGAGGCTTCTCTTTACCATTGATGGCCTTTTGCCTGAGCTAGCTCTTCTTGCTACGATAAGTCCTAACTAGAGCAAGAGAGAAGGAAGAACATCCCAACATCCCAAGACTAGTAACCTAAAAAAGAGAAAAGGAGGAGTAAGGAAAGCAGAGTTCACACAGTGGTCTGGGTTCAGCATTGGCAAAGCTGGAGATAGGAGCAGACGATGGAGGCAGGAAGCAGGTTTCAGGTAGGGCCTGGGACACGCCAGGTGGCACCAAATCTGTGCTACTGCCAGTGCCTTAGCTTTCAAGGTTTGACTTGGGAGTCAACTCTAGGGAAGCCTTCGCCTATGCGTGGCAGGCTGAGTTGGGGACCCTCTTCCCATGCTTTGACAGCACCTTGGTCAAAGCCTTTAACACTCTGCATTCTAATTACTGAGCTAGTTTCCATCCAAGTGCCCTCTAGAGCAGTGATGCTCACCAGGGGCAATGCTGCTACAACTGGTTGGGGAGGGCTACTGGCATCAAGTGACATCTCCAAACATCCTACAAGGCACAGGACAGCCCCCACCACAAAGAATTCTCTCGCCCAAAATGCCAGAAGTGTCAAGGTTGAGAACCACCACTGTTCAGTATCACTTTCTGCAATCATAGAAGTATTCTGGAACCTGTGCTGCCCAGTGTGGTTGCCCCTAGCCACTTCTTAGTGTATGGCTATTTCGCACTTGAAACGTGGCTGATGCAACTGAGGAACTGATTTTTGTTGTTGTTGTTAAGGAGTTGCTGGGAATTGAGCCTAGGACCTCGTACGTGGGAAGCAGGAGCTCAACCACTGAGCTACACCCGCTCCCCAAGAACTGAATTTTTAATTTGTATTTAATTATAACTAATGTAAATTTAAATGGCCACACATGGCTAGTGGCTACTGTACAACTCAAGTGTCTCTTCCCTCCCAGGTGCCTTATCACAGATTCTGAGAGAGACTTTTTTTTTTGCCATTGTTATTTTACATTCGTGCATTTGATTGTTTATCCCCCTCTGTAGATTGGAGGCTCCATGCAGGCAGGAAACATGCTTGACTTGCTCACCAGCCTACTTGCAATGACTGGCACAAAATAGGCACTCAGTGCACATGCTAAATTAATGCACAACCCAATGACGAATGGCAAGTCAGGTGGAAACAGAATTGCTTGTGCTGCATCTGTGTTTAGGAAAATTGTACTGTCACTAGGCAAATAGTTTAAACATATGTATAACTTAGGAGGTGGTCCTAACTTTGTCTGGGTTCAGCTCTTATTTCTTTCCCTGAAAGTGGTGGTAGGAAAGAACAAAAGGAGCAGGATAAAATCCATCAGCTTGGTTCAGCACGTGACATCCCTCGTGGGACACTGAGCACCGCAGCTGCTGCTGGCTGATGGGC
>JAQZBX010058007.1:0-17833 GCA_029593785.1 Cabassous unicinctus
TCCTTTTAGTAATTGATGTTTAAATTAATTATATGGTGGTTGGCAAACAGAGTTTGTATGATTTCAAACATTTTAAATTTATGAGTATCTTTTCATGGTCTAACATTTGGTCCATCCTGAATAAGGTTCCATGAGCATTTTAAAAGAGTGTGCATTGTCACTTTTAAATGGAATGCTCCATAGATATCTGTATGTCTAGCTGGTTTACGATGTTGTTCAAGTCTTCTATTTCCTTGATGATTTTCAGTCTAGTTGTTATACCCATTACTGAGAGTGACATATTGAAGTCTTCAACTATTATTGTGAATTGTTTATTTTTCCCTTCAATTCTGTATGTGTTTTAACTCTATGTTGTCAGGTATATATAGATGTAAAACTGCATTATCTTCTTTATAGATGGCCTCTTTACCATTATAATATTTCCTTCTTAGTCTCTAGTAACATTGTTCTTAAAGTCTATTTTTGCCTGACTAGTTTAGTCACATCAGTGCTCTTTTGGTTACTGTTTGTATGGTGCTGTGGATTGAATCATGTCCCTAACATAAGTCATGTTCAAATCCAATCCTCATTTCTATGGGTGTGATCCCTTTTGCAAATAGGACCTTTGAAGATGTTTTTATTAGTTAAGGTGTGGAATCATTTGTCAATAGGATCTTCAAAGGTCCTACTTGGATGAGGCTAAATTGAATGCGGGGGGGCCTTAATCCATATGACTGGAGTCCGTAGAAGCAAAAGACTGGACACAGAACTATAATCCAGAAATCAGAAGAAGCCAGAATTTATAACAATCTGGTTCAGATTAATATCAGCTTAGTTTCAATAATATATCAAAACTTTGTTCCTATGTAGATTCATTATCTTCTCCTTCTTCTTTGCTATTATATTCATACAAATACATCTTTATACAATGCATACCAATCAGCACAGATTTATAATTATCATTTCATGCAGTTATATTTAATCATAAATGAGAGAACCATTGCAAACAAAATATACATCTATACTTTATTTTACTTGGTTTTAACCTTTACCAGTGCCCTTTATTTATTCATGTGAATTCAAGTTACTGTCTAGTGTATTTTCATTTTAGCTGGATAATTGTCTATAGTATTTCTTTAAGAGCAGGTTCACTAGGGACAAATTCTGTTTTCATTTATCTCTCAAATTCTTAATTTCTCCTTCATTTATGAAGGATAATTTTCCTGTATATAGATATTTTGGTTGAAAGTCTTTTTCTTTCAACACTTGGATATATCATGCAAAATTAATGTATCACAACCCTCTGGTCTCCACCTTTTCTGATGAGAAATTAACTGTTATTCTTATTAAAGATCCATTATACATAATAGGTTTCTTCTCTCTTGCTGCTTTCCTTTTTCTCTCCTTGTCTTTCAACAGTTTTATTATGTTTTAGTTGTGTTTACCTTTGTGTTTATCCCACTTAGAGTTTAGAGGTCTTCTCAAATGTGTAGATTAATGGCTTTGTTTTAATCAAATTTTGGAAGATTTTTTTAAAATATCATTTCTCTTTTAATATATTTTATTTTTAAAGAAGCTTTAGATTATATAAATGTTACATCAAAAATATAGGAGATTCCCATATACCCCACCACTTCCCCCTTCCACACTTTCCCCCATTAACAACAGCTTTCATTAGAGTGGTACATTTTCACAATTGATGAACATATTGAAACACTGTTATTAACCAAGGACTATAGTTTACATTAAAGTTTACACTTTGCCCAGCACAATTTCATAGATGTTGACAAAATGTATAATGGCCTATATCTGTCATTGCAATGTCATGCAGGACAAATCCAATGTCCAGAAAATGCCCCCCCATGTTGTACCTATTCTTCCCTCTCCCTCCCCCCAGAACCTCTGGTGGCTACTGCCCTTGTATCAATGATACAAGGTTCTTCTACTGCTAGAACAATAATAAGTCTACTTTAGTCTATAGTGACTTTTTGCCCTTATGTTTGTTCATTCCTCAATCTTGAGGATTTGGGGATGGTGATGCCCACCCTGCCTCTGATTGAGCGGGGACTTAGATCCCATGGGGAAAATGGATGGAACTGTCTTGCTTGAAGTTGCAGACACTCTCCACTTCCTGGGCATAAGAGACTCTGATACTTTCTTCATTTTTCCCTTCTTTTCTTTCTGTTTCTCAGATTGCATAATCTCAGTTTTCCTGCTCAAATCTTATTGAGTCTTCCTAGTGAATTTTGCATTTCAATTATTGTACTTTTTAACCCCTGAATTTAAAATTGATTCTTTTCTTATAATTTCTATCTTCTTGTATTATCTATTTGGCAAAATGGCATTCTCATAATTTTCTTTACTTCTTCATTTGTAAATGTGTAAAATAGTTTTCTTTTAGTTGGTCTCCTTTACGTCTTCAAACATTTTTAAAATATCTGATTTAATATATTTGTCTATTACATTTGGACTTCCTCAGGTACAGTTTCTCTTGATTGTTCTTTATCCTGTATATAGGTCATATACATTTCATTGCATGTTTCTTAAACTTTTGTTGAAAACTCTATATAATGCGGAAACCCTAGAAATTAGATCCCCACATCTGCAAAGTTTTTCATTTTTACTGTTTATTGTTACTGTTATTGATATTGTTGCTATTGGTCTGTTTAGTGACTTTTCTATACCAATTCTGAAAAGTGTGTATTCTGTGTTTTTGTGACCACTGAAGTCTGCTCAGTTAGCTTAGTGGTCTCCTAATGATTGTGTAGATTTCCTTAAATGCCTGAAACCAGTAAGCCTCCAATGTCTTTGCTAAGGAGTTCTTTTTATTTATTGGTGCATGCGTTCAACACCCAGCCAGGCATTTTACAACTAGCTTTCACTTCTTGTTTGTGCAGAGCCTCAAGGATAGCCAAAGTTGAGAACTTCTGGCCTCCTTTGGTCTTTTCTGGCCCTGGGCATGTGCATAGCACGGAATTATGCTGGGGCATTTGGAAACACCTTGGATATCTCATTTTGAAGCTTTTCCTTTTAAGCTTTTTGGTTAACCTATTGTTTCCCCCAACTTTAGTCCCTCTTCAGACATCTGCAATTTATACAATAGGCTTCTGATTGTTTTTGGCAAACACCTCCACACACACACAAAAAGATGATTTGAATTGGTGAGCTTCAAGTTAGGTATAATAAACGTATCTTTGCTAGTAGGCACTAGGGAATCACCGGATAACTCAAATAATGAAAATTCTCTAGATGTGGCAGGAACTCCAATACCGTTTCCCCATTTCTGTGGATGGCAGGCTGCTAGCTTTCACTGTGATTGTGCCTGTTGCCTTTCAAGGTTGCCATGGACCTAGGGAGGAGGGATGGTAATAGCGCATATTAAAATACCAAAGAGTTCACTGCTTTTACTCTGTGTTTTACACTGTTTTTGTACAATGATTGAGACATTTTTCTTTAAAAATGCTAAAGAAATGACTGCAGGTTTTGCTTTATTTGGAGAGTTCTGGCAAAGATGACTTTGAGAAATTTTGCCAGCATTCTCATTGCTTTTACTGAGATGAGAATTTTCAGAGGTCTTACTCCATCCTTTTAACTGACTTCATTGAAATGTGATTTAAGAAGGCAGTGCCTAACTATGTTTAGCTCATGTTGGTACATTTACCTATCACTCTCTGAAGTACTACTTTCCTCTTGGGTCAAATTAATATCTGAATTAGTTTCATTCTTATTATATGACATATTTTCTTGTTCACATTCAAAAAATAAACCAATACTTACTAATGTATTTTATCTATTAGAAAAAATATAAAAGAATAAAAAAACAGATAAATAATGAAAGTTACTCATAAATTTCATCTGATATTTCAAATAATTAATTTGTGAAGATATTCCCACTAATTATTTTAAGTTTTCATCCATTTCCTGTAATGAAATAAAAGCTTTGAAAGACCATTTATAGAAGATAGAATAATGGAAATTATAATTTCTATTGTAAAATCAATGTTCAACATTAAAAAATGTTGTGATAATAATGAAGACAATGTTGATATAGCTCAGTCCCCTGAAAATACCATATTCTTACTAAATTCATATATTTGTAACTGATTGTGGTACAGACATAATTTTTTTCATATAAACAAGTTGTGGTATTCTATTAATTGAAACTGAAGTTGTAATTTTCAAAATGTAAAAAATGTATTATATATAAGTAGAGTGATTGAACATGTTTTTTGGGGGATGGCAAAGCTCATAGTGCTCATGGAAGTTTGGAGATGTATGTAACCCAGAAAAACATATTCATAAATCGAATCCATTCCTGTGGATGTGAACCCATTGTAAGTAGGGCATTTTTATTAGGCTTCCTCAGTTAAGGAACAGCCCAGGATGGTCTTAATCCTCTTATTAGATGCAGCATGATATCTGAGAATGACCATTTATCTTACAAATGCATGAGTCATGATTATCTAAAGTTTCTTCTTGTTGTATCAAAAGTCCTGATGTGTGCTAGGTTTCTAATATCAATTTTCTTCAATAAAACTTTGTTGAGAGTGAGAATAAAAATGATTTGTATTAGCATCAATATAAACTGTATTTTAATTGAGGTGTACTTTTGTGTAGATAGCCTCTAGTGTGATATATATGGTGGAAGTATACTTTTAAGATATCTATAAAAACTTGAGCTTTCTATGATGAAGAATACATTTTCAATCAATGCTTACAAACATATATACTGTTCTTTTTAATTTTCATTAAATTATTTTTTAAACTTTTATTATGGCATCAGCTTGGACACATTACTTGAATATCTGTAAAAGGCAGTAAACCATAGCAAATTTTAAGATCTACCAAATTTAGGTCAGAAGGAAGTATAATAAATTGATGAAGGAAATTTAAAAATGTTGCTGCATTCATCTTTTAAAAACTGAATGGTGAAGAAACACACTAATGACTAATAAGGTGAAATAATTTCTTCTCTGTGCTCTAAAAGTGATTGCAAAATTATATCCTTCTGTTCAAGAAAATCACCAGTTTGACATAGCTCCTAAAAGATTGCAGCAGTATGTTTTGCTTTCTTCTTTATGCTTCCTCAATATGAGGTGGCATGTGAGAAAATGAGGACCCAGCAAACAGATAGAAGATGCCCTTTATCATTTAAAATTTTCTTTAAAAGAGGCAAAGGCCAATTAAAGAGTTTTTAACACTGGAATATATTTTAACTTATAGTAAGTCTACATTATTAAGTAATAACCTATCATATAGTAATTTTTTTCTTGGACAACAATTTGGTAGATAGCTTTAAGGTTTTCGCTCTGAGAAGCCATAAAGGCAAAGAATTAGAATGATTGAGGGATTAGTGAGGGAAGAACCACACTGCACTTAGATATTTATCTTAACTCCAGATCCTATTAACCATCCAGTACCAACAACCAAGTGTTATTGTGCAACTGTTACTAATAATAGTTAAAATTCAGAATTGCAAATAAATTTAAGAAACTTATGGTAGATTCTATATTATTTGCAAATAATACAATAATAAACTTTTATTTTCCACTATGTTTGCTTGAGTGGAAATTAAATTAAATTTCCAAGGACAGTTCTTCTTTATCACGCCACAATTTTGTTTGCTTGTTTTACCTTTTCTATCAAAATTTGAGTAAACTCAAGATACTTTGGTACATTAAAACATGGTTGAGAACTCAGGTCAAAATCTATATATATTTACCAATTCTGTGTTAATATGGATTATTTCATAAAATTTCCTTGCTGTTTTTATGCTTTAGCATATATTTCTTTCTTCCTTACCACTTTATTCACTTCCCTTCTTCATTTGTTCCTTCATTCCTTCCTTTTATCCTTTATATAAGTCACACATCCACGAAGTTCAAAATCAAAACTAAGTAAAAATAAGAGTGAAGCCTAAATGCCACACCTACAGTCTCCCCATTATTAGTCACCAAGAATCTCAGAGTCCTCACTTGGACTCAAATCATGACAGCTCCAGTTCCAAACTTGGAACTGCTCTGACATTCCGCAAGGAGGGAGTGCTCCATACGCCCGCATTTCCTTCATTGATGTTTACTCCTATGTTTTCTCTCTGTGCAGCTTTGTCTGCGCTGATTTACCCAGCAATATGATTCTGTGCATTTTCTAAATTTCACCTTAAATGAGCCCTTCCTTAATCTATGTGCTATTATGTTTTTCTCATTTTTTCATATCTTTACAATTTATAAAGTAATAGCCAAAGATATACAAAAGACTTGTAGAACTAGGAGCTAGAACCTTATAGCTCAATCTTCTCTCTTGAAAGCAAAATCTTTAATTAATTAATGTTTATTAAAAATAAATAGTTTTAATGAATGTCATCAAGATGGTGAGAGGCTTCAGGGTTTTCTATACCCACAGAAGTTTTAAACAACAAGCAAAATCTAACAGAATCAACTTTCTCAGACCTCCAGAAAATAAAATTATTGGTAGAAAAACCTCATGGTACCTTTTCTGTGCCTTCTTCTATCTCCTCCCCAGCTCAGAAGAGAGATGGCTTACACACCCAGTGCAAGATCCTGGTCCTTGTTCTGGAAGAAAAGTAACCCTTATGCATATACTAAGGTGAACATATATCTGTACCAATCTGTCTGGTGGCAGCCTGAAGCATGAACCGGGACATTCATCATAGGCTTGCAGTCCCAGAACTTGCCCTGTATGTAGAAGCAGCTCACAGGGTAGCTAAAATGCTATAAGAAAATAATCAAGTAGCAACTACCTGGGGAAAAGTATTACCAGCATTAAGGCATAAAATATAGCACACATGGCAGGAGGAAAGGCTATTTCCTAGAAGAAAATGAATTTTTGGATCATGTAAATGAGGGAATTCCTATGGCCAGATATGCATGCACAGGAGAAGACGTGTGCTCAGAAAAGATGGGAGGACGCTGTTCCTTCACCTCAGGCAGTTCTTTATACTCATTGTTAGTCTGGTTAAGCACTGAAAGAGAGAGCTTGCACAGGTCAATATGCAAAAACTGGGAAAAGTATTTTCTTTCTATATTTCTTCCTTTTTTGTTAGATTCTCAAGGAAAACTCTGTGATAACATTAAGCTGGATGCAAGCTTAGGTAACAGGCACCTCAATGAGTAAATGTGAGAGATAATATTTTAAAATATCAAAATGTCAGAGACTTCCAGGAAGATGGCATCAGAGTAGGCAAGCAGTGCTCAACTCTATCAAAAAAGCAATGGAGAAAGGGCAAAAGACTGTCTGAGGGACTTGCTTTGGGGGTTAGCAGACTAGGACAGTGCTGAACAACCCCCAAAAGGGTGAAGGACAGAAAGATGAAAAATGCAAAATAACTGTGAGTTCCTAACTGCCACCCCTGGTGGTGGCCAGGAAGGGCACCCATCCCCAACCAGCATGTGCGCAGCCTGAATAAAACCCATGGCCCACAGCAGTTGACTGCTAGGGGAACAGACATCTTCCTCCCTGGGAAGAGGGAGGGTGCCACAGAGAGTGGAGAGTGGTTTCTTTTCAGTGAATCTGGTCAGTATAGCCTGCTTTGAATCTCTGCTCAGTCCAGATCAGAAGCACAGGCAAGCAGATGTTGAAAGAAACACATTTGTGGAAAGATTTGCCAAAAAGCCCATCTGCTGGCCGCCAAGGAACTGCAAGGAGAAAAACTACTTTTAGGTCTCTCTTAGCCATAATTCCTGGTAGAAAATTTGTGCCCCGTTAGTGAGTCCCTGGCCTGAGTTTGATAACTTAAACTGGGCAATTTTAAAGACTCAATACAATGAACCAAAATCAAAGAAGAGCCAAGAAAAAAGCAAAAACAAAAAACACCACTAAGCAAGAGAGAGAAATTGACCATCAGAGTAAATTCACAGACATATTCAGATGCCTAGACATCAGCAAAAAATTACAAGCCATACTAGGAAACAGGAAGAGATGGCCAAGCCAATGGAACAAACTAAATATCCTGACAAAATACAGGATTTAAGACAGGCATTGTTAACCAGGGGTCCATGGACCTCCAAGGCATTCATAGAAAGGTTTCAGGGGGCCCATGAGCTTGAATTGAAAATTTAGAAAAACATTATTCTTGTGGGGGGGATGTTGGTGGGGGTGTGATATATTCATTAAATAATACACAGTATATAGTGTACTTAGTAGGGGATCCATGGTTTCACCTGACTGCCAAAGGGGTCCGTGGAACAAAAAAGGTTAAGAACACCTGATTTAAGATGATCAATGATAATCACACAAACCTCCTAAATCAATTCGATGAGTTGAAGGAAAATATGACTAAAGAAATAAAGGATAGAAAGAAGACACTGGGTAAGCCTAAAGAACAATTTGATAACCTGCAAAGAAAAGTAACAGAGCTTATGGGAATGAAAGACACAATAGATGAGATTAAAAATACATTAAAGGGTCATAACAGCAGATTTGAACTGATTGAAGACAGAATTGATCAAAGACTGAATTGAGTGATATTGAAGACAGAACATCTGAACTTGAAAAGACAGGATAATAGAAAAAGAAAAGAATGAGTAAATGGAACAGGATCTCAGGGAAATGAATGACAATGCAAAATGCACAAACATATGCATTATCACTGTCCCAGAAAGAAGAGAATGGAAAGGGGGCAGAAATTTGAGGAATATTTGAGAATATTTGAGGAAATATTGACTGAAAAATTCCCAAAACTTATAAGACATAAGTCCAAGAAGGACAATATACACTAAACAGAATAAATCTGAATAGACTTACTCTGAGATACCTACTATTCAGAATGACAAATATCAGAGATAAAGAGAGAATTCTGAAAGCAGCAAGAAAAAGCAAAGCATCACATACAAGTGATCCTCAATAAGATTTAGTGACGCCCTCTCATCAGAAACGATAGAGGTGAGGAAAAAGTGTTTTGATGCATTTAAGGTACTGAAAGAGAAAAACTGCCAGCCAAGAATTCTGTATCCAGAAAAACTGTCTTTCAAAAATGAGGGTGGGTTTAAAGTCTTCACAAACCAAAATTGCGAGAACATGTTACCAAAAGACGAGAACTACAAGAGAAACTAAGGAGGAAAAAATAGATTTTTAATACAAAACTGTTATAAGGGATGAAGAAGATCATTATATATTAATTCACCAAGAGGAAATAACTATAATAAATATTTATGAACCTAACCTGGGTGCCACAAGATACATGAGGCACACACTGACAAAACTGAAGAGAGAAATAGACGTCTGTACAATAACAGTTGGAGACTTCAATGCACCACTCTCAGCATTGGCTAGAACATCTGGAGAGAGAATAAATAAGGAAAAAGAGAACTTGAATAATATGATAAATGAACTAGACCTAACAGACATCTATAGAGCATTAACCCCAAAACAGCAGGACATATGTTCTTTTCAAGCACCCACGGATGCTTCTCCAAGATAGACCATATGTTGGGTCACATGACAGGTCTCAATAAATTTTAAAAGATTGAAATTATATAAAACAATTTCTCCAAACAGAACAGGATTAAGTTGGAAATAAATAACAGATGGAAAAAGGGAAAATTCCTAAATACATGGAGATTAAACAACACACTCTTTTTCTGTTTCTTCCATCACCATAAGATCTGTTATATTTTATATACAGTGACAATTTCTTCCATATGTTTCCCCAGTGTCTTATTTTTTTTTCACTTTATCTTCAAAGAAGATTTAGGTTACAGAAAAGTCACATAGAAAATACAGGGGATTTCCACACACCCAACCCCCTCCCCTCTCTCCCTCTCCCCCATCAACATGTGTATGTTACATTTGTTACAACTGATGTACAAATACCAAAGCATTGCCACAAACTATGGTCATTGGTTTACATTATGGTTTATATTTTTCACCACACACTTTTATAAGATTTTACAAAATTCAAAATGGCCTGTATCTGTCATTGCAAGATCATGCAGAAAAATAACAACGTCCTATGTTCCATCTATTCTATTCTTCCCTCTCCCTTCCCTCAGAAACTATGGTAACCACTAAGTGAATTTTTGAAGAGCAAGATTCATACTTACAATAATATTGAGGGCTTGACATATTGGTCTGTTTTCTTTTATTAGATACTATGTTCTTGAGATATTCTTGCCCCTCTAATTGAAAGCATAGCAGGACTCCCCAGGATGGGAGTTTAATATTCTCATTTATTTTGTGGGTCTCCACCCACTGAAATAACACACTATGACAGGATGAACCTATTTATATTATATAGAAGCATGCCCCAGGTGCACTGTATTCCACATATCCCCCCACTCTGACACCCTGCATCAATCACCCTCCCTTGCCATATTTGCCAGGAGAACATTCCCACCATTGTAGTTTTAGCCACATTCCTACAAATCCAGAGTTCACTTGCTCCTTCCTCCAGCCCTCTTCAGCGTTCAATTAATTTTTAAAAATTTTTATATTTACCTTTTTTTATTTTTTAAATTCTTTTTATTATTTCTTTGCTTTTATTACTATTTTGTTTTATTTTATTTATTATTTATTATTTTTTTTATTTTTGTTTGTGGGGAGGTTTTGGATCTCAGAAGGGACACAACTGTGGTAGGGGAAAATCACCAATGCAGGGTGTTGATGATGGTGGGATGTGTGGGGTACACCTGGGGCATGGCTCTATGGCATATGAATATGTTGAAGTGGTCATGGGACATTGTCTTGTTGGGTGGAGACCCACACAATACCCGAAAGAATACTGAATCTCCATCCTGGGAAGTCCTGCTACATTCTCTAATAGAGCTGCAAGAATCCCCCAAGTACATGGGCAGTGGTGCCTAGCAAAGGAGGACAGACCATTATGCCAGGCCCTTAATATTGATGACTGTACTTATCAACCTTTTCTTGTGAAATTGAAACTTAGCCAGTATTATATGTTGCCTAAGAGTACTTCCTGAAAGCCTCCCTATTGCTCAAATGTGGCCTCTCTCTAAGCCAAACCCAGCATATAAAATGCACTACCTTCCCCCTGGAGTAGGACATGACCCCTGGGGATGAGCCTCCCTGGCACCATGGGATTATTCTCAAGCACCAACTAGCAATGCCTTTGGAAAAAAGACCTTGAGCAAAAGGGGGAAATATTAAATACAAATGAGTTTTTATGGCTAAGAGATTTCAAGGTGATTCGGGAGGTCATTCCAGAGGTTACACTTATGCACATCTCAGCAGGATCTCATTGACTGCCACAGTAAACAGTGCCTCAAACAGCAGGGCTCCTGAAGGCTCCTGAGACATCTGTACACTATAGACAAAGCAGACAATCCCAGAAATTCTGCACTCTGTCAGTGGGCCTTATTGGCAATATATGCTCCCAAATGTAACAGACTCCTTTACAATTTCCCTACACATGAGTCTTCTACCCCTATTATTTGAACCTATAATTAGCAATATACTCATTAAATATATGTCCCAGAGACTTAAATCTTTGGTCTACTCATATGCCAGTTAAGCCCCAAATCTCCGCAAGAGTTGCAACACGGACTTTCCATTTCATTGGACTCACACAGGATAACTAACAAAAGGATGATAATGGACAACAGCTATTCCAAACAACAGAGAATATCTACATCTGCAAGTAAGACAGTTCTACCCATCTGTCCCATGGGATCTAAGCCCCCTCTCAATCAGAGAGTGGGCATCAACATCTCCAAATCCTCAATATTAAGGAATGAACAAACATAAGTGGGGAATGAAACTATCGACTTACATAGAGTTATTATTATTTTAGCAATGGAATAACTTGTATTATTGATATAAAGGCAGTGGCCCTCAGAGGTTCTGAGGGGAGGGAGATGGAAGAATAGGTGTAATATGGGGTACTTTGGGGACATTGGAATTGTCCTCCATGATATTGCAACAACAGATACGGGCCACTATACATTTTGTCAAAACCTATAAAATTGTGTGGTGCAGAGCATAAACTATAATGTAAAGTATAGTCCATGGTTAGTACCAATGCTTCAATGTATTCATCAACTGTAACAAATGCACCACACTAATGAAAGATGCTGTTAATGGGGAAAAGTGTGGGAAAGGGAAAGGGGTGGGGTATATGGGAATCCCCTATATTTTTGATGTAACAGTTATGTAATCTAAATCTTCTTTAAAAAGAAAAAAATCAACTCAAAAAAAAACTACTCTTAAATAATCAATGGGTCAAAGAATTAATTGCAAGAGATTTCAGCAAATATCTTCAGATAAAGGAAAACAAGAACACAGCATTTCAAAACTTTTGGGATACTGCAAAGGCAGTGTTGAGGGGGAAATTTATAGCCCTCAATGCTTACATTAAAAAAGAAGAAAGAGCTAAAATCAAAGACTTATCTGTATACCTGGAGGATATAGAAAAAGAATGGTAAACTATGCCCAAAGCAAGGAGAAGGAATGAAATAACAAAGATCAGAGCAGAAATAAATGAAATTGCAAACACAAAAAATAGAGAGATTTAACAAAACCAAAAGTAGGTTCTTCTAAAAGATCACGAAAATTGACAAACCCTTAGTTAGGCTGATAAAAAAAGAGAGAAGATGCAAATAATTTAAATAAAAAATGAAAATGGGGATATTACTACTGACCCCACAGAAATAAAAGAGATCGTTAGAGGATACTTTGAACAATAATACATCAAAAAACTAGACAATGGAGAAGAAATGGACAAATTCCTAGAAACACGTGAACCACATTCACTGAACCCAGAAGAAATAGAAGGCCTCAACAAACCAATCACTAGTAAAGAGATTGAAACAGTCATCAAAAACCTCCCAAATATGAAATACCAGGACCAGTCAACTTCACAGATGAATTCTTCAATTATTCAAAGACGATCTAATAACAATCTTTCTCAAGCTCTTCCAAAAAATTGAACAGAAAAGAAAGGTACCAAATTCATTCTATGAAGCAAACATCACCCTAATACCAAAAACCAGATAAAGATATTATGAAAAAAGAAAATTACAGACCAGTGTCACTAATGAATATAGATGCAAGTATCATCAACAAAATACTTGCAAACCAAATTCAAAAGCATATTAAATATTTATACACCATAATCAAGTGGGTTTTTATCACAGGTGTGCAAGGGTTTTTCAACAAAGAAAATTAATCAGCATAATACACCACATTAATAAATCAAAGAAGAAAAATCACATGATTCTATCAGTTGATGCAGAAAGGCACTTGACAAAATACAGCATCATTTCTTGATGAAAACACTCCAAAAGATAGGCATAGAAGGACACTATCTCAACATGGTAAAGTGCATATATGTAAAGCCTACAGCTAGTATTGTACTCAGTTGTGAAAGACTGAAAGCTTTCCTGCTGAAATTAGGAACAAGACAAGGATGCCCACTGTCACTACTATTATTCAATATTATACTCAAAGTTCTAGCTAGTAAAGAAAGTGCACCCAAATAAGAAAGGAAGAAGTAAAACTTTCACTTTTTGCTGATGATATGATCCTATATCTAGAAAATCCTGAAAAAACCACAACAAAGCTCCTAGAACTAATTGACAAGTTCAGCAAAGTGATGGGATACAAGATTAATATGCAAAAATAAGTAGCGTTTCTATACACTACTGATGAGCTGTCTGAGGAGGAAATCAGAAAAAAAAAATTCCATTTATAATAGCAACTTAAAGAGTCAAATTTTTAGGAATAAAGTTAACCAAGGACATAAAGGACTTGTATTCAGAAAACTAAAAAACATTGCTAAAAGATACCAAAGAAGACTTAAAATAATGGAAGGACATTCCATGTTCATGGACTGGAAGACTAAATATTGTTAAGATGTCAGTTCTACCCAAACTGTTTTACAGATTCAATGAAATTAAAAAAAATCCCAATGGCCTTTTATTGCAGAAAATGAAAGGCCAATTATCAAATTTATTTAGAAGTGTAACAGACCCTGAATTGCCAGAAATGTCTTAAAAAAGAACGAAGTTGGAGGACTCTCACTTTCTAACTTTAAGGTATGTTACCTAGCTACATTGGAAAACACAGCATGGCATAAAGACAGACATATTGACCAATGGAACTAAATTAAGAACTCAGTAATAGACCTATTGTCAAATGATTTTCGACAAGGCTGTCAAGCCCACCCAGCTGGGGCAGAACTGTCTATTCAACTAATCGTGCTGGGAGAACTAGATATTCATAATTAAAAGAGACCCCTGTTTCCCACCTTATAACAAATTAACCCAAAATGGATCAAAGGACTTAAATATAAAAGCTACAACTATAAAAATTCTAGAAGAACATGTAAGTAAGCATCTTCAAGATCATGTGGTAGGCAGTAGTTTCTTAAACCCTACACCCAAAGCAAAACAAATTGGACCTTCTCAAAATTAAATACTTCTGTTCTTCAAAAGACTTTGTCAAGAAAGTAAAAAGGCAGTCTACTCAATGGGAGAAAATATTTTGAAACCACATGTCCGATAAGGGTTTGATATCAATCTTATATAAATAGATCATGCAACTCAATGATAAAAAGACAAGCAATCCAATTTAAAAATGGGTAAAAGATTTGAACAGATATTTCTCAAAAGAGGAAATAAAAATGGCCAAAAAAAAAAGTGTAAAAAAATGCTCAACATCACGATTGCTATTGCAATATATCGGATATATGTATAGAGAGAGAGACAGAGAAAGAGAGTGAGAGAGAAAGTGTCATACCTTGGTACTCAACTTGCTACACTTTCCAGACAAAACAAAGGGTTACACATTAGTCACACGGTAGCTCTTGCCCTGTCCACATCCTATTGCGGTCTTATCTCAGCTTCTGTGGTCATTTTGTGTATTTTGTGTGTTTTTTTTTTTTCTCATCTTGGGTTCTAAGAAAATGAACAGTGATAACGCTGAGCAGCACCATTGAGAAAAAAAAAAAAAGAAATAATGGGTGAATATGAGAGCAGTATTTGCATTACTGATCTTAATAGAGAATACAGTATTCCTAGAACAACGGTCACCACCATCATTAAGAATAAAGAAACAATAAAAAAGGCTGATATTGTGAAAGCAGTTTAAGCAGTAACAAAGCAGCATGCCCATAGTGCTGTGAGGCATGGCAAGACAGCTTGTGCTAACTAAAAGGCTGCTGATGAATTTGTCAGTGAATTTCAAGACTACATAGAGGCTGAGGGTTTTATTCCCCACCAAGTGTTGGTCCCTCAGTGAAAAAATATTTGCTGGAGAAAGATTTGCCTCTGAAAGCTCTCTTACTTTTGGAAAATGCACCTGCCACTCTCCAGGCTTGGAGGATGACATCCTGGAGGAGTTCAGCTTCATCACTGTAAGGTTCCTGCCTCCCAACACTATTTCTCTCATCCAGCCCATGGACCAGCAGGTCATTTTAAACTTCAAAAAGTTGTATACCAAGGTGCTTTTCCAGAGGTGCTTTGAGATCACCTCTGACACCCAGTTGACCCTCACAAAATTCTGGAAGGAGCATTTCAATATCCTGCACTGCCTTAACCATATTGATAAGGCCTGGAATGAAGTCTCTTATAGGACAATGAATTTGGCATGGAAGAATTTGTGGCCAGAAGCTGTGACTCAGAAAGACTTTGAAGGATTTGAGGCTGACCCCAAGCCTGCAGGTACAGAGGGTACAGTTGTGCAGGATATTGTATCTTTGGACCAATCCATGGGCCTGGAGGGCAATGCTGCTGATGTTGAGGAGTTAGTAGAGGAACACTGTAAAGAGCTAAGCACTGAGGAGCTGCAGGAACTACTGAAGGAGCAGCAACAAGAAGTGGCTAAAGAGATTTCTTCAGGTGGGGAGGAGATAAGGGATGATGTCCTCAGTTTCTTGATAAAAGAAATGTGTGCAAAATGGGCAGAAGTTGAAAACTTTGTGGAGAAGTACCATCCAGACAAAGCTCTGACAAGCAGAAATGTGAATTTATTGAATGACCAAACAATTTCACACTTTCAAGGAATTCTGAAAAGAAGGTAGAAGCAGTCTTCATTGGATAAGTTTTTAGTGAAGGTGCAAGTTGAAAAAAGGCAGAAAAGAGAAAGAACATCTGAAGTGCATGTGCATGTTCTATTTGAGGGGGAATCTCTTTCCAAGCAACACTCCATGTATCCTCTACTCCTCACCACTCTCCTCCCACCATCCCATTAGGCCATGGACTCTTCTCAGTACAGGTAAAGTGAAGTTTTTATTATATATAACTAAGTATTTATTAAGTTTTAGGTTTATTTCTCATGTAAAGTAATGATATACAACCCTATCATTTTACATATTTCCTTAAAAATGTTCATTGTCTTTGATTTGGGAATGCATTACATTATTCCTTATAGGAAAATTTTGGTTTGGGACTCATTTTTGGTACTTGGCAGGCACATCCCCCAGAACCAATTAATGATGAGCAACGAGGTACCACTGTATATATATCCTAATATAGCTATTAGGGAAAAACAGAACAAAACTACAATGAGATACCATTTCATACCTTATATAATGGCCATTATTAAAAGAAAAAATTTTTTACAAGTGCTAGAAAGGATGTAGTGAAACAGGAACACTCCTTCACTGTTGGTGGGAATGAAGAATGGTATAGCCTCTGTGGAAGACAGTTTGGCAGTACCTGAAGAAGCTGAATATAGAACTGCTGTATGATCCAGCAATTCCATTACTCCAAATACATACAGAAGAACTGAAAGCAAGGCACGAACTGACATTGGTACATAAATGTTCAGAGCAGCATTATTCACAATTGCTAAAATATGGAACCAGCACAAGTGCCCATCAACTGATGAATGGATAAATAAAATGTGGCTTATACATATGATGGAATACTATTCAGTTATAATAAGAAATGAAATCAGGGTGTATATGACAACATGGATGAACCTATAGGATATTATGTGAGTGAAAAAAGCCAGACATAAAAGGACAAATATTGTATCATCTCACTAATATGAACTAAATACGCTGAGTAAACTCATAGAGGTAAACTCTAGAGTATAGATTACTAGGAAATAGAAGGTAGGTTGAGAATGGGAGATGATGCTTAATGTACACAGCATTATTAATAAGGTTAATTGTAAAAGTGTGGAAATGATTAGAGTTGAGAGTAAAACAGTATAATGAGTATAATTAACACTGCTGACTTATAAATGTAATAGTGGCTGAAAGGGGTAGTCTGTGGACAAATATGTCAATTGAAAGGAAACTAGAGAATAATCTAGGGAATGTATAAAATAGTGATTTCAGTGATGGATGAAGAATGTAGTTAGTCTAAATATAAGAATGCTTTTCTTTTACAAAGTGTTAAGAATATGGTGATACAAGAGAAAATTAAAATTAATGTAACTTATGGACCATATTTAACAAACTCAGCATTTGAATGCATTACCTTCCCCCCAACATGGGACATGACTCCCGGGAATGAGCCTCCCTGGCAACGAGGGATTAATACCAAGTGCCAACTGGCAACACGATCGGAAAAAGACCTTGAATAAAAGGGGGAAAGGTAAAGAGAAATGAGTTCACATGGCTAAGAGACTTCAAAGAGAGTCGGGAGGTCATCCCAGAGGTAATACTTATGCATACCTCAGTAGGATCTCATAGAACACCAAAGTGGATATCACCCCACACTGAGGGACCCTTGAGGGCTCTGGTGACACCCAGGTCCTATACAAGTGGGGATAGCCCCAGAGATTGATGCCTAATTAGTGGGCTCTTCATTGGCATCTGTGTTCCTGAGAGTGACAGAGTTGGACTCAAATAAGTCATCCCTGCACATGGTCCATCAGTCCCTTCTACTCAAACCTATATGTGATGCAGGAGTTTTTAGGTGTACTTCCA
>JAQZBX010058008.1:5464-17936 GCA_029593785.1 Cabassous unicinctus
ATTCTTTCCTTCAACCTGTAGCTGATACAATAGCTGGCCCCTTGATCATAGGGTTTGAAGCATCCTCTCCCAACAATCCCCACCCCAGCCTCCTAGGTTCTCCCTCAGGGAGGTTTCATCTGGACTCACACTGCCTTATCCTCACTGTGCTTCTCACATAGTGAAACCTAGCTGTGTGCTGGGCTCTAAGACTGCTCATCTGCAGAAACAGCATGAGCTTTGAGTCTTCTCTGGAGGTGGTGAATTGGCCCTTTATGGAGTCTGCTTAGATCTTAGTGTTCCCAACAGGTCTTATCAGGACCACACATTCCAGCCCATTCCCTGGATCCTGATGAGATAAGTTCAAGTAGTAAGTGCTGGAGGTGAATCCAGATGTCCCAGGAGATTCAGAGACCTCCTGGGCTTCCTCATGCCTCACATTTCAACAGATGCCACCAGCTGCACTGCACAATGGAAACCTATGTTCACAGTGGTGTTATTCATGATTGTCAAAAGTTGGAAACAATCCAGGCGTCCATGAACTGATGAATGGATAAACAACCTGGTGTATTCACATGAAGGGATATTATGCAGCAGTAAGAAGAAATGAAATGGTGTAGCATATCACAACATGAATGAACCTGGAGGACATTATGTTGAGTGAAGCAAACCAGAGACAAAAGGGCCAACACTGTAAGACTGCATTACTACAAGCTAAATATATTGTGTAACATATTGTATGATTCCATTAATATAAAATGTAGATAATCAATTTAACAATATAACTTCTTAAACTAAATGTCTCAAAAAAAGGAAATAATATTGATAAAAGTAGATATGTGTGAAGTATAAAAGACATTGAAAAATATAACATTTGTAGAAGTTTTTAATATCAATAAATCTTACATTTAATTAATCTCTACCAAGAGTAATCAGGAAAGACAAAAAGCATCAGCAGTACAGAGTGAACTTAAAAATTATATGAAATTATATTTAATAGAATTATTTTCTAGAAATAAATAAAATGATAAAAAAAGAAGTAGAAGAAATCAACAGACAAAGCACAAGTAATGAGAGTGAATTAGTCATCAAAAACCCCCCAACCAAGAAAAGCCCAGGACCAGATGGTTTCACAAGTGAATTCTACCAATCATTCTGAAAAGAACCTAACACCAATCATGCTCAAACTCTTCCAAAAAATAGCAGTGGAGGCAACAGTACCTAACTCATTCTATGATGCCAACATTCCCTTAATACCAATGCCACATGAAAAGGCTACAAGAAAATAAAATTACAGGCCAAACATTCTGATGAACTTAGATGCAAAAATCAACAAAATACTTGCAAATTGAATATAACAGCACATCAAACAATTTATACACCATGATCAAGTGCATATATGCAAGGATGGTTCAACAAAAGAAAATCAATCAAGATAATACTCCACATTAACAGATAGAGGGGAAAAATTTACATTATCATCTCTATTGATACGGGAAAGGCATTTGACAAAATATAGCATTCTTTCTGATAAAAAGATTTTGAAAGCTAGGAATATAAGGAAACTTCCTTATCATGATAAAGGGCATATATGAAAAATCCACAGCTAACATCATATTCAATGGTGAAAGGCTAAAGCTTTCCCTCAAAGACAGGGGTTCTTAACCTTTTTTGTTCCACAGACCCCTTTGCCAGTTGGGTGAAAACCACAGACCTCTTACTAAGTCCATACTATACTGTGTATTATTTAATAAATATATCATACCCACACCAACACATACCCACAAGAATAATGCTTTTTTGAATTTTCAATTCAATCTCATGGACCCCCTGAAATCTTTCCAAGGACACCTTAGCAGTCTGTGGACACCTGGTTAAGAACCTCTGCTCTAAGAACTGGAACAAGACAAGGATGCCCACTGTCCCCACTCTTATTCAACATTGTGTTAGAAGTTCTTTCTAGAGCACTTAGGCAAGAAAAAGAAATAAAAAGCATCTAAATTGGAAAGGAAGAAGTAAACCTGTCAATATTTGCAGATGACATAATCCTATATGTAGAAAGTCCAGAAAAACCTGCAACAAAACTATTAGAGCTAATAAACAATTTCAGTAAAGTGGCAGGGTATAATAAGATCAACATGAAAAAATAGTAATGTTTCTGTAAACTAGTAAGGAGCAATCTGAAAAAGAAATCAAGAAAAAATTCCATTTAAAATAGCAACAAATGAGTAAAATATCTAGTAATAATCTTGACAAAGGATTTGAAGGACTTGTACACTGAAAACTATGCAACATTGCTGAAAGAAATCAAAGAAGACCTAAATAATTGGAAGAATATTCCATATTCATTGATCAGAAGACTAAATATCATTAAGATGTCAATTCTTCACAAATTTGATTTACAGATTTAATGCAATCACAATAAAATTTCAACAGCATATTTCACAGAAATAGAAAAGCCAATTATCAAATTTATTTGGAAGGATAATGGGCCCCAAATAGCCAAAAAAAATTCTTGAAAAAGGAATCAATCTACCTGACTTTAAAGCATATTACAAAGCTGCAGAGGTCAAAACTGCATGGTATTGGGAAGCAGATGTGGCTCAAGCAGTTGGGTGCCCACCTGCCACATGGGAGGTCCTGTGTTCAGTTCCTGGTGCCTCCTAAAGAAAACTTGCAAGACAGTGAGCTGATGTAACAAGATGACACAATGAGATGATGCAATGAGAGATGCAATGAGAGATGGAACAAGATGATGCAATGAGGAGATGCAGCAAGAGATACAACAAGCAGGGAGTGGATGTGACTCAAGCAATTGGGCACCTCCTTCCCACATGGGAGGTCCAGGGTTTGGTTCCTTGTGCCTCCTAAAAAACATAAGACAAGCAGGCATAGAGAGCATAAAATGAACAGAAACAGAGAGCAGACAGTGAGCACAAACAACAAGGGAGGAGACATAAATAAATAAAATAAATAAATAAGTGAAAAAACCTGTGTGGTATTGGTACAAGGATAGAAATATTGACAAATGGAACTGAATTGAGAGTTCAGATATAGACCCATGCATCTATGGCCAACTAATATTTGACAAGGCCACCAAGCCCACTCAAGTGGGAAAGAATAGTCTCTTCATCAAATGGTGCTGGGAGAACTGGATATCTATATTCAAAAGAATGAAATTGGATTCTTATCTCATACCCTGTACAAAAATTAACTCAAGATGGATCAAGGCCTAAATATAAGAGCCAGGACCATAAAGCTTCTAGAAGATAATATAGCAAAGCATCTATGAGATTTTGTGGTAGGAAATGGTTTCATAAACTTCAGACCCAAAGCACGAGTAATGAAACACAGAATAGATAAAAGGGACCTCCTCAAAATGAAAAATGTTTGTGCTTCAAAGGAGTCTGTCAAGAAGTGAAAAAGCTGCCTACTCAATGTGAGAAAATATTTGGAAACCACTTATAAGGGTGTAAAGCCAGCACATATAAAGAAATAACTCAAAAACAAAAAGACAAACAACCCATTTAAAAAATGGGCAAGAGACTTGAACAGACACTTTTCCAAAGAGGAAATACAAATGGCTAAAAAGCACATGTTCAACATCACTAGCTATTAGGAAGATGCAAATCAAAACTACAATGAGGTATCATTTTACACTGACTGGATGGATTGTTATTAAAAGAGCAGAAAACTATAGGTGTTGGAAAGTATGTGGAAAAATTGCAACATTTATTGCTGGTGGGAATATAGAATGGTGCAGCTATTATAGAGGATGGTTTGGCAGTTCCTCAGGAAGCTGAGTATAGAATAGCCTTATGACCCAGCAATCCCACGACTAGGTATATACCCAGAAGAATTGAAAGCAGGGACATGAACAGATATATGCACACCAACATTCATAACAGCATTATTCACAATTGCTCAAAGATGGAAGCAATCCATGTGCCCATCAACAGATGAATGGCTAAACAAAATGTAGTACATACATACAAAGGGATATTATTCAGCTGTAAGAAGGAATGAAGTACTGAGACATGCAACAACATGGATGAACCTCGAGGACCTTATGTTCAATGAAGTAAGCCAGTCACTCAAGGACAAACATTGCTTGATCTCACTGATATGAACTAAGGATATTGAGCAGACTCACTGAGATAGAGTCTGGAAGACAGGCTATCAGAAGATAGAAGGGGAGTGGAGATTGGTGAGTCAATGCTTAATATGGGCAGATTTTATAATAAAGTTGATGGTAATGGTTTGGAAATGGACAGAGGTGATGGCCATACAGTGACACAAGTGTATTTAATGGTGCTGAAGTGTGAGTGTGAACGGGGTTAGAAGGGGAAGGTTTGAACTGTACATCATGCTGAAAGGAAAGCTAGAGGATAAAATGAATGACAGTGCAACTCAGTGAACTCTGGAGTGGCCGAGGATTGTGGTTAAGAATACAATGATAAGAATGTGCTTTCAGGATCTACAACAAAGTTGTGTCATTAGTACCAGGTGTCCATAATGAAGTGATATATGGGGAAAATGCATCTAAAACATACGTTTATGGGATATGAATGTATTCGTGTTGTCATAGGTATGTTTTCTCGATAGAGACCCACACAATAGATAACAAAATATTAAACTTCCATCCTGGGGAGTCCTCATATTTTTTCAAATAAAATGGCAAAAATCACTGGAATATATAGGTAGTGTCTAAGAAAAGAAAAGAGGCCAATATGCCAAGCCCTCAATCTTAATGCCTGTACTTAAGAACCTTATTTTTATAAAATGAAAGTCAACCTAATTATAATTAATGCCTAAGAGTTACCTCCTGAAAACCTCCTTGTTACTCAAATGTGGCCTCTCTCTAAGTCAAGCTCAGCAAATAAAATCATTACTTTCCTCCTAACATGAGACATGACTCCTAGGGATGTCTCCCTGGCACTGAGGGATTATTACCAAATGCCGACCAACCATGCATGTGGAAATAGACCTTGACCAAAAGGGATAAGCATTAAACAAAAAAGAGTTGTTATGGCTAAGAGATTTCAAAGTGAGTCAGGAGTCATTAGAGAGCATACGCATATGCATGTCTCAGGCAGATTTCACTGCCACAGTAAGCAAAATCTCAAACAGTGCTCCTGAGGGCTCTAGGGACATCTGAACATTACAGGCAAGGCACACAGCTGCGTGAAACCAACACCTCTTTGTCGGGCCCTGTTTAGGAATAGATGATAATCTCTTTCCCTAATATAACAGTGTTTGACTCATTTACAAATTCCCGACTCATGATTCTTCTACCATTTTTATCTGAACTTGTAATTATCACAGATATGTCTCAGAGACTTAACCCTTTAGACTGTTCACATTCCAGTTAAGCCCTGAATACCAGCAGAGTTGTGGCCAACACCTACTCTACATCCAGTTCTTCAGACTTGCCCAGGACAACTAACAAAATGGACAAGCCCCATCCTCTAAAACAAGGAGTATCTACAACTGCAAACAAAACAATTCCTTCCACCCACCCCATAATATCTAAGCCCCTTCTCTATCTAAAGAAGTCAGAGCAGACATCATCCCAAATTCCTCAAGACTGAGGAATGAACAAATATAATTGGGGGGAGGGTAACCACGGACCAATGTAGATTTACTGTTATTGTAGTTATTAACATGTGGTAACAGATGAACTTATAACATTGATATAAAGATAGCAGTTACCAGATGTTCAGAGGAGAGGGTTAGGGATGAGTAGGTGGAACACAGGGCATTTTTAGGGCATTGGAATTGTTTCGTATGATACTGCAATGACAGACACCCAACATTATATGTTTGTCAAAGTCTATAAAACCAGACAGTGCAAAGTATAAACCATAAACTACAGACCTTGATTAGTAGTGGTGTTTCAATTTGGTTCACCAATTTTAACAACTGTACCTCACTAATGTAAGATGTTAATAATAGGGGAAAATGTGTATGTGGGTGGATGGGGCATTATATGGGAATATCTTTTATTTTTGATGTAACTTTTCTGTAATCTAAAACTTCTCTAAAAATAAAGTTTATTATGACTTTGAAATAAAATAAATATTAACAAACTGAATCCAACACACATCAAAATAATTATTCATCATGATCAAGTGGGATTCATCTCAGGTATGCAAGAGTGGTTCAACATAAAGAAATCGATAAATGTAACATGCCACATTAAAGAACAAAGAGAAAAAAAAACATGATTATCTCAACTCATGCAGAAAAGACATTGGACAAAATCCAACACCACTTCTTGATAGAAAAAAAAAAACATTAGAAAATGAGGAATAGAAGTAGAATTCCTTAGCATGATAGATGTTATCTATGAAAAACCAACAGCTAACATCATACTCAATGTTGAAGGACTGACAGCTTTCTCTTTAAGATCAGGAACAAGACAAACATTGTACTGGGAGTTCTAGTCAGAGAAATTAGGATAGAGAAATAAATGGCATCAAAACTGGAAAGGAAGAAAGAAAACTTTCCCTATTTGCAGATGATACAATCTTATATACAGAAAATCCTGAAAAATCCTCAATGCAGCTACTAAAACTAATAAATTATTTCAGCAAAGTGGTGGGGTATAAGATCGACACCAAATATTCAGCAGTGTTTCTATAAATTAGTAATGAATAATCTGAAGTAGAAATCAATGAAATAATTCCATTTACAATTGCAGCTAAGTAACCAAATATCTAGAAATAAATCTAATGATGTAAAGGACTTGTACACAGAAAATTCAAGACATTGCTAACAGAAATCAAAGAAGACCTAAATAAATGGAAGGACATTCTATGTTCAAGGATTGGAAGGCTAAATATTATTTAGATGTCAATTCTACCCAAAGTAATTTACAGATGCAATGCAATCCTAATAAAAAAGCCAACAAATTTCTTTGCAGAAATAGAAAATCCAATCATCAAATTTATTTGGAAAGGCACGGGGCCCAGAATGGTCAAAGCCATCTTGAAAAAGAAGAACTCACACTTCCTTATTCAATAAGTTATTACAAAGCCATAGTAATCAAAACAGAGTGGTACTGGCACAAGGACAGACATGTAGACTAATGGAATAAAATTGAGAGTTCACATTTATGGCCATAATTTTATGACAAGGTTGCCAATTTCACTCAATGGGGAAAGAAGAGTCTCTTTGGATAATGTGTAAACTGGACGCCCATGTGAAAAAGTATGAAGGCATACCCTTAGCTCATACCATATACAAAAATAAACTCAAAATGAATCAAAGACCTAAATATAAGAAACAGAACTATAAAACTCCTAGAAGAAAACGTAGGGAAGCATCTTCAGGACTTTGTGATAGGAAATGGTTTCTTAGACTTTACACCCAAAGTACAAGCAACAAAAGAACAAATAGGTAAATAGAACCACTTTGAAAATAAAAGCTTTTGTACTTCAAAGGACATTATCATGAAAGGAAAAAGACAACTTATCCAATGGGAGAAAATATTTGAAAACCACATAACTGATAAGAGTTTAATATCCAGAATATGTAAAGAAATTCTTCAACTCAACAATAAAATGACAAACAACCCATTTTAAAAATGGGTAAAATACTTCAATAGGCATTTCTCCAAAGAATATATACATATGGACAAAACCACATGAAAAGATGTCCAACATCAGTTCTAAATATTGTATCATTCTATTTTACAATATAAGGTCATGGCAACCCAGCTAGAGATTATATTTTTCTAGCTGCTCTTGCAGCTAGTTGTGGTTATGTGATTAAGTTTGCATATGGAATATGGGCAGAAATATATACCACTTTTGGGTCTGGCCAGAGAACTTTGAGTCTCTTTTCCCCCAGTTACTCTCTTCCCTTCTAACTATGTGGGTCACACATGTGGCAGCAGTCAAGCTTTGACCTGGCAGATGAGTAAAATGCCTTAGAGGGTACAGAACAGTGTGGAAGTAACCTGATTCCCTTCATGACCAAGGTTTCCACATAAGCCTAGAAGGATAGAGCTGTAACATGCATATCAGCTGTAGAAACCAACAACCTCCTATACGATCTCTATCTTTATCCTCTCTCCCCTCCTGCCATCAGAGGGATGAAACTCAAGCACAGCTCTGAGCATGCCTAACAACTTTCAAAGACTACCTATCTGTGGCAAGAGTCCATGATCCAGATACTAAATGGTTTTTCAGCCTCATCCTCAATGAGCTGATTACACTGGTGATAGTGGACCCTGTCTGACTCTGAGCATTTACCCCTATCCATTCTATATTTGTTCATTCACTTCCTTTGCTTGAAAATACATTTCCTCCAATCACTTAGTGTTAAAATTGGAGTCACCCTTCAAGGTCAAACAGAAATGGCATTTCTCCAGTGAGGCCATCTATATTAAGCCTTCTGAATATAATTAATATAATTATAATATAATTAATTGCTTCTTTTGTAGAGGCCACACACATTATTGGTAACATATTTTTAACACCCTTTAATTCTCGCTTTATTTTATAATATTTGACCCTTCAATTTATATTTTTGCCCATGTGAGAATCTTGCTTTGTTAATCTTTAAATATCCAATAGCAATGGGTCTCACATTTGGTATATATATACCAGTAAAATGTGTCTCAAGGTGTTGCCATAAAAAATTGCATTGAGCAAATTTAATAATACCAAGTAGAGACAATTTTAAAAACTGACTATATAATTTTACCATATAATAAAATCAGAGTACATTTTAACTCTTAAAATTAAGAAAAGGATATAAACTCATATTAAAAGACAAACTTTTTGTAAGAAGAAATTGGGCAGTTATAAGTAAACTTGGGTTTTAAAATCTAATTTTGAGGTTCTATTTGAGGTTTTATCACTACGAAAAAGGCAAGCACAACCATAATTGTGGGGAGGAAATGAAACAGGCTGGGTATGAAATGCAAATGCTGTTATGACCTCTGTTGCAAAAAGAAAAAAAAAAAAAAAGACAAACTTTCCAATAAAAACGGCAAATTACATCAAAGGAAATGTGGGGATTTAAAGGTTCAATTAGAAATCTGTTTTCTGATCTTGTAGTCTATCTAACACCTTTCTTAATACAAGTTTCTCATTTTTGGAAACTTTTTTGGTTTTGTGCCATAATAAGTGAATCTAGCTGTCGGTACTTCAATTTTACCACTGTTACTGTCAAAGAATCCATTTCAAACAAACATAAGGATGAAATTTGAATTAACACTCTTCTTTTTTTATTTTTTATTTATTTTTTATTATTTTTTTTGAATTAACACTCTTAATGTCTTTCAACCAACTCAGAACATTCTATGCAGAGAAATGCAACCAATGAAAGAAAGCTTACAAGTGTTCTAGCAACACAGCTCCTACCTAGAAGGCAACAGATGAAGCAAAAGAGTAATTTGATTAAACAATTGTAGTTCTGTAGCTCAATACAAGGGAATGCCTTTCAATTAATAGATATTTAGTGTTTTTTCCCCCCAGAATTATTGCTTATACTAAAATTCAAATATGGTAGGAAGGAAGAACTCTAGCAAAAGAAAAAAATGAAAGCTAAGAAAATGTTTGCATGGTTTGTCAGCTTTTAGAAATGTGTTGTTAATGCTTTCTTAACTCCTTTAAAGTAAATATTCCCTTTTGAATTCGGATTTTCATATTATTTCATTTAAAGTGAACCCCCCTAAACATAAAAACTTCGGGTCTGTGTAATTTGTAACTACCCCAGAAAAAATTGGAAGACTATGTGATACAGGAGGACATGCTTGAAGGCCATGCCTGCAAGCACACAGACAGCTATGTCAAACTTTCCCAGAACAGAATAGGGCGCTTCTGATATTTATTTCTCTTCTTGGGGGAGCTGGCCACTTCCCCGGGGACAGGCTTTGTTGTTTTAGAATATGCTGACCGCTTACGAGTTGCAAAAATTGGTAAGAGTTCTGAGATTCAGAACCTGAAAAGGTGAGGCCCCTAGACTGCCGATTGGAGTCTCACCCAGAAGTGGACCCTGGGACCGTGATTCCAATAGGGTCTCTGGCTGGCTGTTGAATGGGACTTTCCAGCCCTGTGAAAGACCAGATGCTGAGTTTTCCCTGGGTTTGGTGAGTGATTGTACATATACTTTCATTTTTCCTCTATGTTATCTAATTGACCCATTTCTCTTTGTTATATTGTTATTACTCAATTACTGTGATTGCTAGATCTAAATTCTTATAAGTATTATCCATTTAGCTAAATAAAGCTCTCTTTTAGTTAGTATTCTGGGTTTCTGCCTCTTCCTTAGCAAAACAATATGCTACAAAATAATAGTAATTATCTCTAGAATATAAAATTATGGGTATCTATGTATTTACACAAGCACACTTCTATGTGTTTTAATTTCTAGGGAATAAAATACTTATGTTAATAACAAGCATACTTTAAAAAAGAAAATAAATGAGCAGGTGAACAATTGAAGTGAACACAATCCTCTTTCCTGACAAAAGTACCCCTGAGAGATTGTTGAAATAGTCTCAGCCTATTGTTATTTTGTTAGCATTCACTCCGGGTGCTCTGTATTTATTGTAGGAAGCAAGGAAGCCAGGCCAGCTGCGGAAAAGGGGCCAGCCACTGTTCCCGAAGTCGGGTGTGAAGCAACCGCGCGCGACCTTTCCACCCCGCCTCACTCCACACACTTGGGTCTCTCGCCTCGTTAAAAACATTAAAAACCTCAACAGTTAACATCTCAAAAAGAGCGTGTCCTTTCTAATCTGGCCCCTTAGTTGGATGACTGCATATCCGGTTAAAGCGTCCAGTTTCTAGAATAACATCCCGGTTTCCCAAGGAGCCACACGCAGGAGGAGAGCGCAGAGTGACCAAGGGCAGCTGAGAAACTGCTCTCCTGTCCCTAGTCTGCAGAACCAGCCCCAGGTAAATTCGCTGGTAAACTTTTGTCTTCTGTGCAAATTTCCTTTAAATGACTAACTAACTAACTAACTAACTAACTAACTAACTAACTAACTAACTAACTAAACTAACTAACCAAACTAACCAAACTAACTAACGCTACCAGCACGTTCACAAGAGCAGACTCGCGCAGGAGCGCAAGAGGAGCCAGAAGACAACGCGGGTGGCTGCCTGCTCTTTCCCGCAGGTGCTTTGCTCAGGCAGCACAGCATCGCGGTTCGGATCTGGGGCAGCTGGGGTAGGTAGCATGTAGCTCTAACTCTCTTATGGACACACACTGGAGTGGAGATGTGTTGGGTGGATTCAAATTCAAAGTACTCAGACAAAACCAAAAGTGCTTCTAAACTGATTTTCAAAAGCAGAAGCTCAGTTCTCTTCAAGTACCTCACTTACAAAATGCCATCTTCTCAGAGATGGTGGCTTCTGGATCCAGAGAGCAAACACAGGCTTCATCTGTGAGTTTACAGACAACTATCATTGGAAGAGATTGTTTCGTATTTATCTATCAGCCACACATACGTATAGAGTGCTCTATAAATCTCTATTTAGGAATGGATTTAGTCCCCACATCACTGAACTTCAACAGTTAAAAACAACTCTATAGTCAAAACTTTGTTTATAGAAATGTTTCTCGGACTAACATCAGCATCACTGGTTGCTACTTGTCACACATCTAGAGTCTTGAGCCTGAGGATCTGGATTTTAATAGTTATTCCAGGTGATTCTCATGTACATCAAAATTTGAAAACTTCTTATGAACAGGGTTAAACAATGCTACATAGTTAATTTGAAGTTAAAAGTTTGTGATCTATTCACAGCTGAGACACGATTTTGCTTGAGAGCTTTAGATTTAAATTTAGGGTTTTAAGAAAACCTAGGGGTCTGTGAGATTGAATTGAAATTCAAAAATCATTATTCTTGTGGAGACATGCTGGTGCGGTGTGATATAGTTATTAAATAACACACAGTATAGTGTGGACTTAGTAAGGGGTCCGTGGCTTTCACCTGACTGGCAAAGGGGTCTGTGGAACAAAAAAAGTTAAGAATCCCTGATTTAAAGCATCTCATTTAAACCTTGAAACAACTCTCCAAGTTTGTACCATTATTTTACCGATAGTACACATTTAATTACTCGGAATGTGAATTAGCCATCTTTGGCCCCTTTACAGTCACAAGGTTAATTGTAAAGCTGGAAATTTTTTAAAGTAATAGATACATCTTAAATATTTAACATATAAAATACAAAAACTAATATTTGAGCCATTTTAACCTAACATTATACTTACATATTCTTATAAAAATATAGCGATATCATAGAGAAACATTTTAATGTAATGATAATCAAATATTTTCCAGGAAATCTATGAAATAACTTAGTGATATTTTGCACCATTTGTGTTCTCTCTTTCTAAAAATATGTATAAGACTCCTTATTTATATTGTTATTCTTAGTTTTTTATTTTGTGGTGTAAGCAGCAGAAACTATGACCATCACCAGTAAACACTTCAGTGCTTATCTCTTTTATTTATTTATTTATCCCCCCCCC
>JAQZBX010058009.1:0-17834 GCA_029593785.1 Cabassous unicinctus
AGGTGGCCTCTTGGAGATGACCGTTTTAATGAGGAGGGCTAAGGGGGACTCTCCAGCCGCTCGCCTGTTGGCTTGCACCTTTCAAGCGGGATCAGGAGCAGTGAAGGAGGTTGTGTGGGTGACTGTGGCCAGGCCCAGCTCAATCTTGGGGTGAGCTTTACAACCAGTAGTGGTGGAAGGACCCTGGCAAGTGCCAAAGAAGGACGACTCTGGGCGTTTAATGTGACTGTCACATTTAGAAAGTGGAGGCCAGCCAGTGTCCCTTCTGTAGGCCTCTTAGCCTTGCTCCCTGCCGGGGGGGCCCCCTCTCCCTGGGGGAGCCCTACAAAAGTTCCAGCTTGGGGCAGCTAGCTGGAGACCTTTCCATTTGGCCATCTCTTCTAACCTTGTTCATCTTTCCCTCTCCCTGCACTTCCCTGTGCTCCTCCAAGCCCTTTCCCAATTTTATTCCCACATTCATTTCCGAAGCTCATCACACTGGGCCACCAGTCTACAGTCCCCCGGGGAGGCAGGCCCCACGGCAGGTTTTCCACGAATGCTGCCAGGCAGTGGGCTTCCCTGGGCTGCCCTCGAGGCTGGCACCCTGCACGCGGTGTGTGTTCAGGCCTCCGCGGGGGCCGAGCAGTGGATGTGGTGGAAGTTCCAGAGTGAGCAGATCCCTTGAGGGTCTCTTGCACTTTGGGGGAGGGCACGGGGCATCTTTATCCCATCATTTCCCTCGTGGCCTGCATGCGTCCTCAGCCACCATCCCTTTGTTGTTTGGCCTTGCGGACATCTCAAGCGTTAAAAGCCCTATGCTCTCTGCACTGTTTGGCCAGCATAACCGCCAGCCCCGGTTTAAAGCAACGAGTTTTAACCTGGCAGCCTGGCAGCCGAGAATGTATCAACAAGGGCAGGTCCTTTTGCATCTCCTCTAATCTCTAGATCGCTTTTTCTATAAGACAACCCATAAGCCTTTAACCTTTAAAGAAAACGAGAAAGGTTAGTGTTCGTTGGGGGGCCGGGGGAGGGCCTGACCTCGGCACAAACCAACCCGCCTGAGCTGAGAATGTTTTAATAAACCTGATTTTTCTCGAGGGCCTAGTCTCTGCTGTGTCCCCTTCCCCTGCCCGCCCTCCCCCTTGTGGAGCTTTGGGACCAGCGAGGCCGAGCTGGCTGCCGCTGCTCCAGCCCCCTTCGAGTTTTCCTCTCAGCTAGCACAGTTCCCTGTGTTTCCAAGCATGGAGAGGAGAAAGCATGGCACAAGAAGGCCGCTCCTGACCGGTTTTCCTTCCAGAACCATCCCCGTCTCCCCCTGCCCTGCCCCCACCCAGAGCATGTGCTTGCTTCTAGAGAATCAGATTTCAACCCTCTGTGTGAGGAGCATCACTGGGTGGGTTGAAACAGAGAATTGGGGAGGGGGGCTGCTGTTGCATGCAGACCCAGTATTCTGAAAAAAAAAAAAAAGAAATCTCCAAAGTCGTGGATCCCATCCAATGAAAAACGACAGCATTCCACATTCTCGTGCCAGGAAATGGCTGTTCACCCCCGCTCTCTGGAGTCCTTTGGAGCTCTCTGATTCCGTCAGTGACTCGTCTGCAAGAGCCTCCTTGCAGAAGGGAGCCACTCACACGACCGTGTTCTAAGTTCTTTGTTGTCCAAAGTATAAGGTGAGCACCGCATAAATGGCGACAAGCGGAAAGTGACTTTTCACCACCATAGAAACGAAACCATCCCTAAGCCGTGGGAAACCTCATTCAAAGAGACACCCCCCCCGCCGCTTTTTTTTAAATCTCTGCAACGTTCTGGATTTTGTATTGTTTTGCTTTTAAGATCGAGAGTAGGCTAAAGAGCCTCACAGTTGTGGCAGAGGCTGGGAGTTGGGGGAGAAGGGAGAGAGCTGTCAGTTTTCTGACCGGTACAGAGAGCCATCTTTGCCGAGAGACAAAAGTCAGCTGCCCCCACAGAGCCAAGCTGAAATACAAAATTAAATGGCACCTCTGTTTAAGATTTGTTTCCGCAAACAAGACTTGTTTGGGGGAAGTGACCTGGAAGGAGAGCACCTGTGGCCAAAATACCGAATTGTAAGCACAAATCTTACTGCATCTGGTTATTAAAATCACTTTGGGACTATAACAGCCACTCTGTCCCCCCTTTAAGCAGAAAACGGTCATTCCATCCTGTATTTCTCCTCTGGAGATGGAGGGTAGGGAGTGAGGGAATCAGCTCCAAGAACTTACAAACTGGGAAGTTCTGTGCATCTCAAGCGCTGCCAGGGTTTAAGGCCCGGCTGTTGAAAGCTGGGGTCCAGAGCTTCTACCGCAGATTCCGGCGGGGCCTGCTGAACAAGCGTAAACTTGGTGTGGTCTTCAGTCAGCGGGTCCTGGGCCAGCCAAGACTGAGTTGACGCTCAGGCCAAACCCCGCACCAAAAGGGAGCACTGTGGCTTTTATGATCCAATGATGCAATGATGATACCAGCTTCCGGAAGTTATCAGCAGGTGCTTTTTATTAATTGATAAAGAGCTCAGGCTCGTTTTTGATAGATAATATATATTTATTAAATGTATTAATGTGCATTTTATAATGTTCCTTATCCTCCCCTGGCTGACTGTTGCATACTTATAAAAGAAATCCTTAAAGAAATATCAAGACAATCAATATGCACCGTAAATGTATACAAATACTACAAATTTAAAAGGTTGTAAAGCATGGGCAGATAGGTTTTATTTTCAAAATGCTGTTCTTAACACAAAAAAATAAAGGCTTTACTATTTACTTAAGATGTGTGGTAGCTTGTCAAAACAATGTGACATAACCACGAGGATTTTGGATCTGCCCAGAGGCTGAGCGTGTGGCATTTTGTACGAAAGATCCTGGTTAACAGCAAACCACAGAACAAATGAGGGCAACAAGATAACTTACCCATAAAATGAGGAGCTTTCTGTAATACTTTGGGGGCCTAGGCAGCAAAAACCCTTTCTCTTGTTGTTGTCTGGATTTAAATGTCTCATCTTGTTGGGTTTGCATAAAAAGTTAAAGGCCAGTTCCTTTGGAAATGATCACAGGGAATAATGGCCCTTTTATGAAAAAGAGAAGTCACCAGGTAAACTTAAAACCCAATTCAGAGGCTTGGGGTTTACATTAAAATGTGGATCTTTGCAAAGGTAGCCATAAATGGGAAAAGTGGTGACAAGAACGCTTCAGTATCTCTGGGAACTAGTTCATTGTACATTTTAATGGCAGATAGTATAAAAGTCTCCTGAAGTGACGGAGAACTATCTGGATGAAAGAACAAAATTTGGGGACAGTGCAGAAAGATAAGTCTGGCACTTTCTAACAAGAAACTATTTGCAGTGAAATGTGTATGTGACAAACCCTCCCTTCTATATGGAAAAGACTCCATTTTCACAGTACCAAATCTTTTTGCACAATAGAGGGAGCAGAATCTGGACATTCACTCGCGTGAGGTACTTGGACCTGGGATTGGAAAAGATACCGACAGTAGATTAGGTGGTGGAGTCTCGGCTGCAGGCTCCTCATCTTCCATTTTGCATTTCACTGCAAAGAAATGAACGAGAAGGTCAGGACCGACTCACATACCAAACAGACATGTCAATTGGAAGCAGGAAATGTTGATGTGTGACAAAGGTCCCCTCCAGGCACCCACTGTGGCTCTGGCTGGAAGGATGCACCGGGGTGAGGAGCACAAGCCCTTGAGCTCTAAGGGAAGCACCTGAGGTTCCAAATCCACATTACATCACACTCAGGCCCATACTAGTCTAGTCCAGGCAAAGGTCCAAAGTATGCTTTACAGACTGGGGGGACTGGAGGAAAGAGGTTTTACTAAAAGATGGTGACAAATCCAGGCTTGCAACTTAACCTAATCTGTTGGCACTCTCGAAAAAATGTAAAACTCAAGAGTATGATTGGGGTCAATGACAAGGTTGGAAGAGAATCTTTTCTGGTATGTCACCGCTGGACAAGAAAGTGACACGAGTGATTTCCTGAGTCTGCCAAACAGGAACGTTAGCTGGACACAAAGTTGTGACACTTTGTGGGAAAAGTTAATACCAAATAGCTAAAAGCCCCTCCCCCAATAAATGTGAGAAAAACAGTCCCTTGAGGGGAAGAAGAGGGGAGGTGGAGAGAAATTCTTTTGAAAAGACCTTCTCTTTTTAAATATCTTTGCTTCTTATGTCCAAGCGCACATCTGGGGTTTTAATGCCTGAGAGTTTATTCTGTTTGCGGCCACGGGCTCTGGTTATTTGCGGAGCGCATCCTTGTATAGAAAGGATGTCTGCGGCTGTCACCATGGAGTGGCAGAGGCACCCTGGTGACTGATGGCGCACTCTGGCCCAGCCCGGAGCACGGGGGCGACGTGTGTACACCCTCACTTGTTTCCCCACGGCAGCAGGCTGAGTGCTTCCAACTGGGGGTACCCCATCCTGGGGAAACACAAAGACTGCCCAAGGAGTCTCGGGCATGGATCCTTCCAAGAAAACCAGTTTGCCCACCTTCATCTTCCACTCGTCACTTTCTAAAATTGATCTGCTGGAGAAACCTCTCCTTACCTCCCCCACCCCGGCCCTGCTCAGGGTAGGAAAAAAAAAATCCCCAGGTGCCAAACAGGGAGGCAATTTGAAATTTTGGCAGCTCCCAGAGCCTCCTTTACAATTCCTATGCCTAGTAACTATCAAAGTTGATAATGTATTCATTTGGTTTTGTGTACTAATAATAATCATATTGAGAGTTCAAACCAGAAAAACTATTCTCTGGAGCCCCTGGTCACAGGAAGATCTGTTTCAATATTGTCAACATATCCACATTGTTTGTTCCATATATATATGGAAGCTCTCGGGCAACCCCAGTGAAGACCCTGTCTGTATCCAGACACAACTGATGATGACACATTCCCATGACCCATTTCAAGCTCCGAGCCTGGCACCAGGAGGTGGGAAGAGATGTGTGCGGTCAAGGGGCCCAGCTCCAGGGGGCCCTGCTCTGGCCCTCACGGAGGTGAAGTTGGGCAACATCATGTCCCTTTAGAGCTTCAAGATGGTTCTCCAAGTTTGCCTGGGGGTCTAGCAACATGCAGATCACTGGGCACTTGTTAGAAAGGCAAATTCAGGGGCCACCCCAGACACACAGACTCGGAAAGGGGGTGGGGTAGAGCCCAGAAATCCGTGTTTTAACAAGCCTTCAGGGCAATGCTGATACAGGCTCAGTTAGACACCACCAACCACTGGCGCTATAGCCTGGCTGCACCTGAGAATCACGCAGGGAGCTAATGAAACCTATCCGTGCCAAGGTCTCACCCCAGAAATCCTGATGTAATTGGTCTGGGACCCAGGTATTCGTGTTTATTCAAAGCTCCCCGTGTGAGGCTACCGCTCAGCCAGGGTTGAGACATACTGGCCTCAGCCTTCTGCGTGACGCGGAGAAAAGAGCCCCTTCTGGGTTCAGACCCTGGCCGGGCTGCTTGCTAGCTATGTGGCGCCAACTTCTCTGAGCCGCTTTGTCTCTTGTGCACCAGAGGGAAGAAAATACCTTCCAGCTGTGAGGACTCATTGTGACAACTCTTGAGAGTATCTGGCCTGGGATGGGTTTTCCCTTCTCCCTCCTTGGAGAGAGTAGACGGGCCTTAAAGTAACTCGAGCTTTGGCAGTCTCAGCTTAGCGGCTGTTTCTCAGCCAGAGAAATCAGCAGGATGATTTGAAAGTGGCCCAAAGCCTTCGCAGTACTGTGTGGAAATGGACTCAGTGTCCCCAGAAGTGCTGGCAGGCAGCAGCTTTAAGGAAGTTGGACCCTCAGAGCAGTGTAGAGAGGTCTCCTAATTTCCCTTAACTTCTAAGACATCTTCTGATTGCCTGTGGGTCTCCGTATTTGAGCAATTCAGTGCAGCTCTTCTCTCTGGCCTACAACTGGCAGGCGGACCCTCTCCAGGCCATTAATAGGATTGACTTGGGGAATGGCGGATTGGGGAGAGAGTGTCGGGAATTAGCCCTTGGGTTTCCTCTAGTTCCTCAACTCTGCCTATAGGAAGAATTCACCTGTGTGCCTTTGTCCAGGCATTGTCCTCAGTTCCTGTCAATGCCTTGATCACCTGTTGTTACCCATCCCCTCCACTTTGACCTTGTCTGGGGAAAGCCCCTTACCATCTCTCTCAGATCATTACAAAAAATCTTCAGGGGAGGAGAGCAGAAAGTGCTGCCAGGCAGGATCCTTCAAAGTGGGAGTCAAGAGTCTCCCTAGAGTTGAAGGATGAGAACTAAACATGGAATATGGAGCCGCTCAGCAGAGTGACCTGGGAACTGCCAACAGTCCCCATGCCCAGCCTCCACCCTAGACAAGTAAAACAGCATCTCTGGAGCTGGGGACTGTCAACTGGTGCGACCACACTGGAAAACTGACTGGCATTATCAAGTGAAATTGAATATGCACACTCCCTACGAGGCCACATTTCCACTCCTGCTTCCCCTGGAGAAGCTCTTGCACACGTGTGCTGGGAGACATGAATCGGGATGTTTACAATAGCAGCAAACAGGAAGCGGCCCACGTGTCCATCAACAGCTGAGTGGAGAAATCAACTGTGGTCTATTTGAGCAGTGATAGGTAGCGGTGAATGTGAATAAACCACTAATCAACTTGGATTAGTTTAACAACGTTGAAGGAAAGATGCAAGTCAGAGAATAATATAAGTAATGATTCGATTTGTAGCAAATCCAAATGCTGAGTGATGCCTACCAAGATGAAAAAACTAAAGAAAAGCCAGAGTGATGATCTCAAAAGTTTGGGTAATTGGTTTCCTGGGGGCCGGAAGGGCTTCAAAAGTGTGGACAGTGTTCTATTTCTTAGGCTGGGTGGTAGTTACATGGATGTTTTCTTTATAAGTATTTGTGTTGTATAGTCATTACTGCATATGAATTTCACTCAAAAAAAGTAAAAAGAAATAAAGATGCGATATTACTTGAAATGGCAATAAAGGAATGAAAAAGTGATTTCACTGTGTTAGAAGCGTGGCGATGAGATGTGAGTAAGCTAATCCTCTCCCATGGCAGGAAATCAGTAGATAATATCTAAAATTGGTAGTATGCGCCTGTTAGTTACAGAAGTGACCCCCTGGAGAAGAGCTACAAGTTCCAAGTGGTGGCCTCTGTCTGGGGATGGAAGAAGGTGCCACAAGGACTGGTGATTCTCACTGAGCCCTTTTGTGTTATCCTTTGTCTTTTTAGCATGAGAATCACGTGCAGGGATTACTTTTTTAAAAGTTAAGAAATGAACAGAATCTCTCCTCTACGGTCCTCCTCTTTCTAGTCTCGGCAAAACCCACCTGCCTTGCACAGGTGGGTTTGTACCAGGAGGGAGGGAGGGAGGAGGCCAGAGGCAGGCAGGGGCGACAGGGAGAGCCCAGTGTCCACCTTCGTTTAGGGACATCATCTTGGTTGGCTTCCATCACCAACAGACAGGCCTCGGAACCCCTGCACTGTCCTCGTCCCCATGACAGGCTGGTCCCCAGCCAGTTCCGGAAGGGCTGGGAGAGTGGAAAATCCCGGAGAGATGCGCCAGCCCTTCAGCTTCAATGAAAGGCAGTGTGACAAGAAAGGCCATGCCTACTAATGAGACCGTCTTCCTGGTCGCCCTCCTCCTCTCCTCTGCTGGCCAGGCCTGGGGCTGAGGACTCCATCTAGAGCCCAGAGAAAAACCTCCCAGCCCCCAGAAGGTTATAGAAGCGGCCTAAGGCTTGAGAGAAAATCCAGGCACCACCCGGTCATCCAGCCACACACTATTGTGTGCATAAAGGATGGTCTGGGGCATTCGTTAAAAATACAGGTGCTTGGGCCCCACCCCAGACCTTTAGAATCGGAACCTCCAGGAACGGGGCCTGGGAATCAGTATTCCTAAGCCCCACCCCCACCGTGCCTTGGGTGACCCTTGTTTTCCGGCCTCTTTGGGAACGAGAGCTATCATTCAGCCCTCATCCAGTGCCTCCTTCCTGAGGGCCCATGGTGACTGTGGCCCAGGTTTGAGAATGGCACCTGCCTCCTCTGGGCACTGGGAGAGGCCAAGGGGTCAGGCATGGGAGTACTTAGCCCTGAGTCTGCTCCCTAGTGAAGCACTCAACAATTTATTAACTACTAGTATTTTTAGGGCATAGTCTGGGAGCTCACAGTCTAGAAGGGCATGCAGAAAAATAAATGGGATTATAAGACTCAAGAAATGCTCAGACACCACCAAGACAAGTTGTGTCAATACATCAGCCCCACAGCTTGGACCCAAAACAGTGCTGGGGCTTGAGGTCACACTCAATTCAGCAATAGATGTATATAAGAAGCCTGAAAATATTTTCTCGATCCCATTCACACTCAATTTCTAGGATTCCAGGTAAATAATGAAAGCAAACACTTCTATGGTCTTCAGTAAGCCCTTTACATATATCAATAATGAGGTAAGGACCGTTATTTTCCCCAGTTTTACAGAGGAAGAGACAGAGGCTCAGAGAGGTTTTGTAACCCACCTAAGGTCACACAGCATTCATTCTTTAAAACGGCAGTGTCACAGTTCTTACAGCCAGGGAGGCAAAGATTTCTATAATCAAAGATAGCACCATACTGTGTGCACTCGAAGCTCACCACCTTGGCATTATTCTCCAGATAAACAATGTGGAAGCAACCTAAATACCCAACAATCTGGGATTGACTGATTAAGTATCTGATAACATATGAACTTGATGAAATGGGACAAAGCCAAGAAAAATAATGCTTTGGGAAAGTTTGCTGCAACAAGGAGACCTGTTAAGGGGAAAATACAAGTGAGGTTGCATCATGTATAAATTTGGTGATGCAAGTTTGAAATTGCTCAACACCAAAAGTTACCGATGTCCGCTGAGGGGATGAGGACGGCACAGGGACATTGAGGCAACTGTTGTTGGTGTCTGTTGGTGTTGGAAGCCAACCAAGATGACGTCTCTAAAGCTAGGGTGGCAGCTGGGTTCTTTCATTCAGTCTACCCTCCTGCCTTTCTGGAAAACAATTTTTGGAGAAAAAGCAACTCCTATTTTAGATGTGTTGCTGTGTGAGGTCTGCAGAAGTGCACCCCTTAAACATGAGTGCCCTATACAACGTTACATTTATTACCTCCAAATTTACATTCATTACCTCCCCTATGTTGTGGCCCAGCATCTCAACTATGTTAAAAAACCAAACAAACAAAAAACTATACATAGACAAAAAGATTGAAAGGAAATGCATCAAAAATGGGTGGATTTTTGCTTTCCCAAATGTTCTACAATGTAAATCTTATGCTATCCATTTATTAGGAAGTTTTTTTTTTTTCTAAAAGAGTCACCTGAAAATTTAAAAGGAGAAAATATACCTTCAGAGGAATCAATACCGACACAGTGTTACTGCAATCAGTCAGAGCCCAAACATGGGGGAAAGGAGAGAAGGATAAGAAAGTTGGGGTCAAGTGGCCAATTGGAAACTGCAGCTAGTACCTGCAGAGTCTGACCTCCCAGTGTCATCAGATTCAGTATGGGGAGGCACTGAAGACAGCGCCACCCAAATGTGAAGGTGCTTCGTAGACGTGACTACGCAAATAGTTATGAAACGTTTGCTAGAAAAACTATCTCATTGGAGAATTGCTAGAAAAATGTTTTCCCTTCATCAGATTGGTAATTGAAGGATGGCCTTTGAGATCAAGCAGACCTAGAATTCAATAGCTGGGTGAGCCCTCCAAGCCTCAGTTTCCTCATCTGAATTACAGGTAGAGCCATCTAGACCTGATAGGACCCTTAAGAGGACTAAAGGAGGTGAGGTATTTAAGGTGCCTGGCACAATGGTGCCACATTGAGTATAGCAGGTACTGTGATTTCCTTTCCCCCTAAATGAACTATAGAAATATAAGCTTACATGTGCAGCTAAATAGCATCTTTTTAGCATCTTTTAAAATGTATAACATGTCACTCATCTGAAGTTATCGTGCAAGCTCAACTATCAAACATAGCCAAGAACTCAAGAGTAAGCAAAAGAAGCCAAAACAGACATTCAGGAATGCGTCCCCCAAAACTCTGCTGTTTTAATCATAGGAGAGCCTTTCAAGCCCTGTTCTCAGAGCATGTGTACTCATTCTTTAAACATTATTCCAGTAAGGTGCGCTATTGGCTATCCCAACAGCATAACCGAAATTAGAAAGAACATGATGGCCCAATGGTTGATAAGCTCATAAAAAGGTGTGCAACATCATTAGTCATCAAGTAAAGCCACGATGAGATGCCCAATACACACCTACCAGAATGCTTAACATGAAAAAGACTCACCATACTAAGTGCTGGAGAGGATTCAAGGCAATGGAATACTCATGCCTCACAGGTAGGCATGTGAAATGTACACTCGCTTCAGAAAATAACTTGGCAGCATCTTCTAAAATTAAACCTAGGTAAACCCTCTGACCCAGCAATTCCACCCCAAGTAATGCGCAACTGAAGTGAGTCTTTATGTCCACTAAAAAAAAACACATGAGAACATTCATCATAACATCATTTTCTTCATAGCCAAAAAACTGGAAACAACACACGTGTTCATCAATAACTGAATGTACATGCAAACTGTGATAATATTCATACAAAAGAATACTACCCAACAATGGAAAAGAGCAAATTCCTGTGATCTGCAACAGTTTGGTTGAATCTCCCAGGCATAATGTTGAGCAAAAGAAGCCACACACAAGAGTTCGCATCGTGTTTTCCATTTACGTGAAATTCTAGAAAAGGCAAAACTAGTCTGTGGTGATAGAAGTGAGAATAGAGTTAATTTTGGGGGAAGGGGACTACTGAGTGGGCAGGGGCTCGACGGAGCCTGCTGGGGTGCTGGACATGTTCTTTATCATGATCTGGTATATATGGATACAGAAAATCTCTGAGCTGTACGTGTAAGAACAGTGCATTCTTCTGTAGATAAGTTATGCCTCAACCAAAAATAAAATAAAAAACATTAGAAAATGGGAGGAACAGAACGAACATACAAATCTGAGGCCCTTTTAATTCAGATCCACAGCAGAGTCCTGTGTGCCTCAGCAGTTCCCCAGGGTACCATGCTTGCTACAGAATATTAACACTGTCACATAATTAATCAGGAGGTTTGCATTTGCCAGAGCCGGTGGCCCTGCTTAGGGAGCTGTACACATGTATCATCTCAATTAACCCTCCCGTCCACCCCAGAGGTAGATGCTGTCATCGTTTCCATCTTACTCACAAGGAAATGGAGGCTCAGAGGGGTTAAGGAGCTTGCTCAAGGTCATGGAGCTAACAGGGGGCATGCCAAGATTCTGCCAGGTCTGTCTGAATCATCCAAAACACATGGCCTTCACCACCACGTCACACCACCGCGGAGTGGGAAGTCAGGCCCTCTTATGGCCCAGATTCATCAAAGAAGAGCTTAAAGTTAAAATGTTCCACACTTTCTAGTTAGAAAAACAAGGGAGTGAACAATATATATTACCAAGATTGTAATCCTTTCCTTTTTACTGGATTGAATTTTTTTTTAAGATAATTTTTCCATTATGAAAGTAATGCATGGTTATTATAGAAATTTTTGAAGAATACAGAAAACAAACCAGGGGGAAAACCCCAAAATTCCATGTCTCCCCATACTGAAGGAACAACACACAGATTTGCTTTTTGTAAAGAAATAAATGCTGACATTCAGGGGGTCAATGTCAGCAGTCTGGTAAATTTACTCCACTTCTTGACAGTGCCAGGTGTTGTGTTGGGTTATTTTTAGGAAAGTTGAGCCAACTTGGAAGCCACCAGGCATTCAGGGTGAATTTGACAGTCTTGAATGTGCAATAATTGTGGCTTTCAGTTGTCGACTTCTAAACAATGTTACTAAAGTAAACTCAGAGCAATGTCTCCTTGAAGGCAGTATTTTATATGGGAACATTTAGTGCTAGAGGGGGTGACATCGGTTATATTGGGACAAAATCACAGGATTTTCAAGTTCTGACCCTGGCAAGGGAGACGTTTAGTAACAGATGAGGACATTGGAGTCCAGACGGGAAGGAAGGCGCGACAGCAGAGCCCATGGCAGGGCGTCCCGGCATGGCCGAGGGGCTGAGAACACACCTCCTGGAGCCAGCGGGATCTGGGTTTGAATCCACCACCGTTTACCAGCCGGTGGCCTGAGCAAGTCTCTTGGAAAGCCCCAGCTCCCTCATCTGTGAAAGGGGGATACTAAGACCCTCCCCTCAGGAGAATACAAGGATGAAATGAGATGAACCACACTGCCTGGCACATGGAAAACACTCCGTAAAATTATCTTTTGGGGAATGTTTTCCTTTAAGTTATTTCTTAATTATGTAAGTAACACAACTCTTGGAGAAAATATAGTACTTCAAACAAATCTTTCTTTAAATTGTTGCGTCCTGCTGAACCAGCAGCAGGACTCACCCAAAAGAAGAGATAGGGAGAGACCCCGTTGGGACGGCCCCACGCCGCCCCCACGATGGGGCCTGTTGAGACTCTGAATAAGCGGAATCTAAACGCCAGGGTGATCAGTCCGTGAGCATTTATTAAGGGAACTGACTTACACATAGTCACAGCTACCTTGGGGCAGACAGCAAGGCGGCAAGAAGTTCACTCAAGTATGTCCGCACCTATGGCCGCTGCTCTTCAGATTATACAGGGCGAGGGGACAAAGGTGACTGAAGGCCAGAGGCTTGTGTGCAAGTTTTGGGAAAACATCTGGGTTCGTGCTCTTTTCTCAAAAAAGAAAAAATATGCACTCTGGGAGGGTAGCCAAAGCTTGGCAAGCTTCCAGGGAGTTATGGAAAGGGATGCGTGAAAAGGGGACAGGGCCGAGGTCAATCCTCTGTCAGGTAGGAGATGCTGTATGTATCATGCGATCGTGTAGGTAAGCTTGGGCTTATGTGCCATTCATCTGTGTTTATGTATCTGCTAGCATTTTCTTTCTACATCTCACTTGACAAGGTTGGCTGCATTTCACAGTTAGGTGAGCTGCATGGAGGTCGGGGCTCTCGCACAGCAGTTTAAAGAGCCACTGTCTCCGAGGCTATCCTGCGAAGTTCCACGTCTTCAAAAGCCTGGTGAGTCATGGGCGTGAATGAACGCAGATGAACCCCATCAGTCGTGTCTAGTGACTTTTTTTTATTTTTCGCTGCATTCTCAGCTGTTGCTGCCAAGATGGAATCTTTAGAAATATCCCAGGCATTTGGGGTATAATTGAGCTTGGGGTATAAACTGCTCTCCTCTAGTTCAGACTGGCAGAAGCTCTGTATATCAACGTTGCCTTTAAGAGAAATAGAAACAAATCCTCCAGACTATTTTCAAACAGCTTCTCCACAAATGTAACAAGTGAATAAATTGAGAAATTATTTTACTCTGTATTTAAGGATTCAGGGTGGTATTCAACTCATTACCCTGGGGGTTGGCCCAGAACCCACCACAGACGGGGCTCATGTCAAGAAACTCCAGTGACTAAGAATTCAACTTATGAAATCGTAAAAGAAGGGGATGGAATTAATACCCCCCTAAGTTTCAAGCACAGAGATCTTTGAGCATGCACTGAGAAGAAATCATGAGTGTTTTCAACCTCGACTATGGTGCCAGACACATTTATCACCAAACAACACTAGATATTCCGAAAGGATCACTCATCTCCCCTATGTCCTTTTTACCCCCATAAAGGTCTCCTAGTTCCATCCACCTCTGTCCATTCCTACTTTTACCAGGTCATCCAATCCAGACTCATCTTTCTAGAAAGCCCATCTGATGCTGCCACTGCCCAGCTAAAGTCCTTCAGAGGCTCCCTACTTCCCTCAGGATGAAGGCCCAAGTCCTTCACAAGGCCCACAAGGTCACTGCTTCTCCCTCTTGCCTTGCACTTTGCTCTTGCCACACGGACTTCTTTCAGTCCTCCTTCCAGGCCCAGGGCCTTTGCTGGATTCATTCTCCCCTCCTGGAAAGCCCTCCTGCCACTCACCTCCAGGCAACTCCAAGCATACTTCAGATCCCAGCCTCAGGGAAGCTGGTTCCAATCCCCCCATGAAAATCTTTTATAGCACCCCGAGCTTCTCTGGTGCACTCCTCACGGCTTAGATTTGTGTGATTATTGGAGAGCATCTGGCTTCCCCACTAGAATTCGAGCTGCCAATAGAACAAGGAGCTGGCTGATCTTCTCCGTTACCCTCCCAGCCTCTGGCACGGTCCTGCCCTTGGCTCAGAGCCGGCATCCAGTCAATCTTTGTTGAAGCAATGAACAAAACCCTGTTCTTATTGTTTTTTAAATAATTTTATTTCTTAATTGTTATGTTCACATTATTTTTCAAGTTACTGCATTTGATGCTCATTGCATCTCCTGCAGTTGTGTTTTTTGTTTTGTTTTGTTTTGTTTGTTTTTTGAGGTACCAGGGCTGGGGCTAGAACCCTGGACCTCGTATGTGGGAAGTCAGCGCTCAACCACTGAGCCACATCAGCAACTGGAGTTGGTTTTTTCGTTTCTTTGTTTTTTTTGTTTGTTTGTTTTTAGGAGGCACCCGGAACCAAACCTGGGACCTCCCATGTGGGAAGCAGGCACTCAACCGCTTGAGCTACATCCACTCCCAAAACCCTATTCTTATTTCCTTGGAAAACTTCAAAGCCCCCTCTCCCCAGTCATTTCCTTTATCCCAGCAGTGTAAAGGGTGCTCCAGTTCAGCGGGAGCACCCAGACTTTGGTGGCAGAGAGGTGAGGGTTTGCATCCAGGCTCCAGGGTGCATGCCTGCAGCCCAGCCACTAACCCGCTCAAAGCTTGTTTCCTCACTTCTAAAACTGAGTTCCTAATGGAACTTACCACACAGGGTAATTGTGATATTTAAACACATTAACTCAGACAGCATATGTAAATCGACCAGAAGAGTGCCCAGCACACAGCAAGTGCTTAATAAATGACGGCTCTTCTCGTGATTCAGACCACAGTCTGCCAGATTTCATAGGCTAAGCCCCTTGAGTCCCTGCCACTGCCACAGGTAACCGAAAGCAACAAAACACAACAGCCAGCCTGGGGCCTGCCTGCTTTCTTCTTTCCTTTTGTTTTTCCTTTTTCAGCACCTGTGTGTTTGTTGAATGTTAGGCGGAAAATGGTAAGCAAGCCAGACAAAGCCTTTGCTCTCTTGGAGCTAATCTGCATTTGAATTCAAAGATAAACATTTACAGTATGTAAAGAATATCTCAGTAGCTACATAAATGGAGTTAAACTCTCTCAAAGCCATTGCTAGGAAATGAACCTAAGTAACTAAACATCAAAGGTTTAGGAATGAAGACAACATATTTGGTGCCTTTCTATTAGAGCATTCCTCTTTGGCCCAAGTAAAAAGACATACTGTCTGCTCATTGTTTGCAATTCCCATGCTGATAGGAAAGACCCCCCTCACTGGGATACAGCTCCATTTCTACTGCTGGTAGCAACTTTTAATATTGCTAGAAACAATAATGACAAAGGTGACGACAATAATAATAACAGATAGTATTCATTGAGTTCCTACAACAGGACAGATGCCGTGCAGGATGAAAAATCCCTATGCTGTCTTTCATCTTCAAGCCACTCTATGAAGGTATTATTACCTCCATTTTTCAGATCAGAAAATGGAGACTCATATAAGTGAGTGACTTCTGTAAGTTGTAAACCTGGGATTTGACTCCTCATTTGTCTGCCTGTTCTCCTGCTTTTAGGGAAACCACCTCCAAGTCTGAACTGAAAGATCAGCGTTTTCAATATATACAACTACCTTCAAAAGCCACACAAATGGAATTAAACTCACTTAAAGCCATTCTACCGAATGATCCCAAGACGTTCCTCTGAAGTGCATGTAAAGATACAGGAATGAAGCCAACTACCACAGTAGCAGCTGTAATACCGAAATTTAGACACAAAGTGTCCAATGGGGAATTGATTAAATTATGTAGTCTATACGTAAAATAAGTTTATAATAAGGGGGGATGTTTAGAATAGAATGTAAGGTGTGAAAAATAGGGACATGTGGAAAATGCATATGGAGTATGATCGCAATGATGTAAACTTAAAGATAGAGATACGTTTTTAAAAAGATTGACCAGACACACTTTCACGATAAAAACACTCAACAAACTAGGAATAGAAAGGAACTCCCCCAACTTTATAAAGAACATTTATGAAAAATCCACAGTTAACAACATACTCAAAAGTGAAAAATTGAGGGAAGCGGGTGTGGCTCAGTGGATAGGGCTCCCGTTTACCATATGGGAGGCCCCGGGTTTGCTTCCCGGGGCCTCCTTGTGAGGGCAGGCCAGCCTGCGCGGCCCGGTGGGCTGATGCAGCGGGACCTCACAGCAAGGGGGAGATAAGCAGACATGGAGAAAACACACAGCGAATGGACACAGCAAGCACAAGCAGCAAGGGGGGGATAAATAAATAAATAAATAAATCTTTAAAAAAAAAAAGTGAAAAATTGAAAGCCTTTCCCTTAGGATCAGGAACAGGACAAAGATGACCACCGTCACCACTGCTATTAACGTTGTACTGAAAATGCATTCCTGTATCTTTATATGCACTTCGGAGTAACGTCTTGGGATCATTCGGTAGAATGGCTTTAAGTGAATTTAATTCCATTTCTGTGGCTATTGAAGGTAATTTTATATTTCAAACTGCCACAATCCTATATCCAGAATACTACACACACACAAAAAAAAAGCTATTAGAGATAATTAACACATTCAGCAAGTTTGCAGAAAACATCAACATACAAAATCAGCTGTATTTTAAACACCAGCAATGAACAATCCAAAAATGAAATTAAGAAAATAATGCCATTTACAATAACATCAAAAAGAATAAAATACTCAGGAATAAATTTAACCAAGAAGGTACAAGACTTTGTACACTGAAAACTACAAAACATCACTGACAGAAATTAAAGACCTAAATAAATGTAAAGACAGCCTGTATTCAGGGATTAGACAACTTAATAGTGTTAAAATGGCAATATTCTCCAAGGCAAGTTACAGATTCAATGTCATCCCTATCAAAATTTCAGCTGGCTTTTTTGTAGAAATGGGAAAGCCAATACTAAAATTCATATGGAAATGCAAGGGACCCCAAATAACCAAACTAATCTTGATAAAGAAGAACAAAGTTGGAGGAATTCCTGATTTCAAACTTCCTACAAATCTATGGTAATCAAAACAGTGTGGTACTGGCAGAAAGATAGATATGACCAATGGAAGAGACTTGAAAGTTCAGAAATAAACCCAAACATCTATGGCCAAATGATTTTCGATAAGGGTGCTGTATTAGTCAGCCAAAGGGGTGCTAATGTGAAATACCAAAACTGGGTTGGTCTTTATAAAGGGTATTTATTTGGGGTAGAAGTCCACAGATACCAGGCCATAAAGCGTTATGTTTCTTCTCTCACCACAGTCCATTGCCACGTGTTAGAGCAAGACAGCTGCTGGCATTTGCCAGGGTTCAGGCTTCTGGGGTTCCTCTCTTCCCGGGGCTGCGTTTCTCTCCAGGCTTAGCTCCTGGTTCCTCCACAAGGTCAGCTGTAGACGATCAGGCAAATGGCTTGCTTCTCTTCTCCTGGGTCTTTCTTTCCAACATCAAAACTGCTTCTCAAAAGGCTGCTTCAACTCTGTTCTTTGCCTTGCCTTTTATATTCTATTCCCCACCCACCAGGGGGTGGGGCTCAACGCCCTACTGACTGACATGGCCCAGTCAACGCCCTAATCATAATTCAATCATGCCCAGATTAACAGATCAGATTACAGGCATGATCCAATTATATTTTTGGAATTCATAATTACATCAAATTCCCCAACTGTAACA
>JAQZBX010058010.1:0-17830 GCA_029593785.1 Cabassous unicinctus
TGGGTTACATGCACTGGGAAAGGGTCAATATTTTCTGAAGCTCTATATACCATTTCTGTCCATCTCCTTTGCAGCGTTTGTGGTAGTCTCTGAACTTTCTGAATCAGGGACTGAAGACCGACTTGTCTGTAGCAGATGGGAGCTGGTATAGAGTGAGGGTCTTGATGCAGAAGGAGACACTGGTGTTGTGGGTTTGTCTGGCTGAGTTGGACCCCTCAGGCGACGATAGACAGGCTGGAAATAATACATAGGATGAGATGCTAGAGGTCAAATCCAACCAAAGAATAAGCGTAGTAGGTGTATTCAAAATGAGCATTTTCTATATCATGAGGTTTATTGGTAGTACAGGCTCAATAGTTATTGAAGAGAACTAAAGTCAGTTAGTTAATAAGCAGAAAGGAAACAGTAGGTCTCCTATTCTAAAAATACCATTATGTTGACAGCAGAAGAGACAAATCATTCCTAAACTAACCAAAAGGCAACTAGATAACATTAGCCTTGTTAATAAAAAGTCCTTTGAACTTTATATAAATGGAATTATACAATGTAAAAATAAATAAATAAATAAATAAATAAATAAAAAGTCCTTTGATGTTGGAATGAAAATAGGGAGGATCATGGCCCTTTTAAGATGGAGAGCTGAAAGGCAAGGTTTAGAAAAATAAAGAGCTCATAAATATGAAGAAGCAGAATGTAGGAGTTAACTGAGAAGAGACCAAATCTGTGCATTCTACCAATTTTTGGCACTCTACCAACTTGTCATAACCAGGCCTATTGAAACTTTTCTTAAATTCCCAGTTTCCTCTCTGAATTTTTTTCCTGTGAGAACAGATAAAGCCTTACAATAAGCCTTAACTTGTTTCAATGAAGATGCAGAGACAGAGAAATTCTTACTATGCATTAAGTTTACAGCATACAGACAGCACACTTTTTTGCCTATAACTTATAAAGACAGAAGCAATAAAATATAGCAAGCTTTGGAGTAAGGCAGAACTTGGTTCAAATTCTAGCTTTAACACTTACTAGCTGTGTGAACTTGAAGCAGTTACTTAACTTCTCTAGGCCTAAAATAGGGATAATACCTTCCTCAGAGAGGGCTGTAAGGATTAAATAAGATAATATATGTTAAGTGCTGCGATGGTTAATTTCATGTGTCAACTTGGCTACATTATGGTGTCCAGTTGTTTAGTTAAGCAAGTACTGGCCTGCTGGTTACTGTGAGGGTATTTCGTGTACTTAAATCATCAGTCAGTTGATATGGCAGATTACATCTACAATCAAAAAAGGAGACTGCATTCAGCAATGAGAGACATCTCATCTAAGCAGCTGAAGGCCTAAAAGGGGCAACTGATGATTTCAGCAGCCAGAAAGAAGAATTTCTATCTCTACTTCAGCCAGAAGTGAACTCACTTCTCCTGGGGAATTCATCAAAACCTTCATAAGAGTTACAATTTGTGGCCTACCCTATGGAATTTGGACTTGCCAATCCCCATGGTCACATGAGACAATTACTATAATAAAGCTCATAATATTTACATATACACATATGTATGTGTGTGCATGTGTGTGTATATATATCTTGTCAGTTCTATTTCTCTAGAGAATCCTGACCAATACAGGTGCTTAGAATAATACCTAGTAACAAGTACTCAATAAATACTAGCTGATAAAACAAACAAAATAAATAGCAGAAACTTAGTTTATGAAGCCTAGCCATTCAGAGTTAAAGCAGGAAGGAGTTTCCTTTCTCCTATAACTATGGCGACCATGAATTCTCATCCAAACGGACACTTCTGAGGGTGAAAAAGGAGTGATATTGATTACAACTGCTGTAACTAGGACCATTTTAGGTAAACCAGAAGGTATTTTCACCCTAATTATAACCCTATAGCTTTGCTACCAACTCCACTTGGAAATTGGAACATAAGTCAACATGTCTATGAGATTTTATGGCATGTGATCTAGGGAGGCTTTGTAAGCTCTTTGATTTGTAGGAACTTGGAGAAGCAACATACTAGTGGTTAGGAGTGCAAGCTGTAGATGGGCTGAACTGTCTATGTCCAAATCTTTGCTTGATTAGCTATGTGATATTTTGGGCAAGTTAACCTCTCTAGGATTCAATTTTCTCATATATAAAACAGGAATAATAATATTTACCACAAAGGGTTGTGTTGAGGATTAAAGGAATTAATACATATGATATACTTAAAATTGTGCCTGGCATAAAGTAAACATTCAATAGCCCCCCCCCTTTTTTTTTCATTTTATTATACTATGACCAGTCTCTTTAGAAATAGAAAGATATCTATTCAAAAGCATTAGTTAATCCCCAGAGGAAAAAAAAAAGTTACATAAGGACTGATATCCTCTAAATTCCTTCAGTCATACAGGTTTGCTAATTTAAAGATGGTCATAAAACAGTGTTTTCTATGAGTCCACTGCTAGATAGAAAACAACACTTAAGTTACCAGGGAGGAAAGAGAATCCCCAAATGAATTACCCTGTGTTTAGCACAGTATGAGTCAGCAAAAATGAGCTCACCTCTTCATCCAGGCTATGCCCCCAGGGCTGTTGGTCCTCCCCAGCTTCCTTTGCCAGCACTCCTGAGGGCTCATGCTTCTCTGTGCTCCCCTCAAGCCCTGCGGTGTCTGTGGGCTTCTCGCCAGGCTGCTCCTGGGCTTGCCGCTCTGCCCTTGACCGGCTGAAAGTTCTTTCTGCTTCTTGAAGGTCTGTTAGGGTTACACCCTGAGAAAATATCATGAGGTCAGGAAAGAAAGATGGTCTTCAGATGGTTAGTTTCATACTAACCATGGCATAACACTTAATGAGTGAGCAGGAAAACTCCCTGAAAGAGCTAATAGTACCAAATTCCAAATGAAGCTCCCAAAATGATTAAAATAAGCACCTTAGTTTGCAAAGAGCCCAGGCTTGAGTCCAGGTCCATTTCAAATGCAATACTTCAGCTTTTCTAATTTGATCTCTAGAAAATAGGTCAACATTGAGGTCTGCCTGTCATAGATGTACTTTTTCCATATCAAACAGTTCTCCATATTTTTTCTAAAGCTCCCTATCTTCCCAAGATCAAATGGATACCAACAAATATTCTCTGAAGGGCAGATATTAGAAGAACTTAATTTTACTCATAGAAAGAAAAATCAGGCTCAGAAAGGTGAAAATTCAGAGCTAAGCTAGGACAAATACAAAAACCCTAAACTAGCTTTTCTCTAACATTATTTCCCAAGTAGCTCCAAGAATCACATGGATACATTCCCACAATTAATGCTCCCCTCAGGTTCAGCAGGACAGCAGAAAAGCAAACGATGAGGAAACATCTGCAGAAGGGAGAAAAGGAGTTGGGAAGAGAGTGAGCTGGTTCAAACTCAATTATTTATATGCTTAAGTCCTCAGAAGAAGAGGAAAATTCCAAAGCTGGAAGTTGAGCAGGTATCATATTCACAACTTGCTTTTTAAACTATTCATTCATTTATTCACTCAATCTCTTAATAAAGAATTACTGAGTGTCTTCAAGCACTGGAACTACAAAGACAAATCAAAGCATTCTTGTACTCGACTAGTTTTAATCTAGCAGAAAAGAGATAAGAAACAGATGACTGCAATGGAATGTAAGTATTAAGACAGAAACACAGGGGTATAGTAGAGGCTTATCTAACACGGGGTTTTGAAAAGTAAAAAGAGTTGGGAAGGAAGGAAAAAGAGGCATTATGGATAGAGGGAGCCTGTGCAAAGATAGAGAGGCAAGAGAGGCCACAGATGATTCAGGTATCTGTAATGTATTTAGCAAAGGTAAAGCATATCACAGAAGAAAGGGAAAGTGGAGAAGTAGAGGGAGAATGGGGATAGCAGAATTTAAGAAAGCAGGCAAAGGCTAGGTCATAGAGGATCTGTATGCCATGCTAAGGAGCTTGGATTTTCCCTTTGGATAGATGCTTCTTTTGGGGTAAGAGGTCCCTTTGAGAACTTCATGAAGTCTACTGAGATGTTGATAAAATTTTCTCAAAAATAATGTACAGGGAATAGATGTGGCTCAAGCGGTTGGGCACCCACCTCCCATATGGGGGAGGGGGATCCTAGGGTCCTAGGTTCAGTTCCCGGTGCCTCCTGAAAGAATAATAACAACAACAACCAAAAAAAAAAACCAGGCAAAACAAACAATAGAACCAGCTCAGGGAAGCCGATGTGGCTTGGTGGTTGAGTGCTGGCTTCCCACATGTGGGTTTACTCCCCGGACCCTGGTACCTCAAAAAAGAAAGAAAGAAAGAAAGAAAAAGTAATGTACTTATTTCAAGGGATTCAAAATTCCCTTCAAGTTCTGACATAGACTTCGCTCTCTTTTCTACTGCATCTTTCCCTTCAAGGTAGTTACATGTCCAGTCTCTTCCAACTTTAAATCTATGTCCTCCCTGTCTTTTGCCATACCTTCATAAGCAAACTTAACGTTTTTCCAGAGTAGTTTATATTCTCCCTTTATTCCTCATTTATTTATTCAATAAATATTGTTTATTTACTGTATACTAGGAGAAGAGATGGTGAGCAAAAATATAATCAGTCTTGACCTCATGGCAGTTAAATTCTAGTAGATGAAACAGACAAATAATCATCAAGCAAAACTATAAATTACAATGATCACAATTACTATAAAAGACAGATACTTAACCTAGTTTGGGAGGTCCTAGGAGGTTATTTCATCTGAGATCTAAAGGATGAGTGGGAGCTCACCAGGTAAAGACATAGGGACTAGAGTTCCAGGCAGAGGAAAGAACATCAGCAAGAGCCTGTGTACAGCACAAGGGAGCACATCACATGTAGCAAGAGCTCAGCAAGAACAGGAAACTGGGATAACAGGAGGCCAGAAAGGCAGCCAAGGGCAGAGGACTGTAGGGCTCAGAAGCCATGTTGAGGATTTGAGTCTCTATTCTAAGAACAAGGGGAAGTTAGTGAAAAGTTCTAGGCTGAAGAGTGATGGTCAGCTTTTTTTTTTTTCCATTTAAAAAAACAATTTATTGATATATATCATTCATACATGAATATAAACAATAAGTATAGTAGAAGTCGTGAACTTACAAAACAAACATGCATAACATCATATAGGGCTCCCATACCTCATCCCACCACAGATACCTTGCATTGTTCTGAAACATTTGTAACAGATTATAAAAGAGCATTGTCAAAGTATTACTACTAACTATAGTCCATGTCTTACATTTGGTGCATTTTCCCTCCAACCTACCCTATTATATTTTTGTTCATAAACCATATATAATTTATCTAAAACGTACAATCAGAGGTATCTGGTATAATCATAGAGTTGCACATTCATCACTTCAATAAATATTAGAGCATTTTCATTACTCAAAACAAAACAAAACAAATAAACCCCACTATCACACCCATATGTTAGCGCTACCAATTACAAATCCTATGATGTGCTCTCACCATTCCTATTCATTTCTAAACATTTTCAAACAACGTTTTACCAATTCTACACAGATTAAACCTCAGCTTTCCAATTACTAACCACATTCTATTCTCTGGTGACTTATATTCTAGCTATTAACGCCATGAGTTTGCTCATTATATTTAGTTCATAATAGCGAAATTATGCAATATTTGTCCTTTTGTGCCTGGTTTGCTTCACTCAACATAATGTCCTCCAGGATCATCCACGTTGTCATATGCTTTACGACTTCATTTCTTTTTACACCTGAATAATATTCCATCTTGTGAATACACCACAGTTTGTTTATCCATTCATCGGCTGATGGACACCTGGGCTGTTTCCATCTTTGGTAATTATGAATGATGTCACTATGAACATTGGTGTGAGATGTCTATTCATGTCACTGCTCTCAGTTCTCCTGGGTATATATCTAGTAGTGGTATTGCTGGTTCACATGGTTGATCTATATCTAACTTCCTTAGGAACTGCCAAACAGACTTCCACAGAGGCTGTACCATTCTACATTGCCACCAACAGTGAATAAGCTTTCCTATCTCTCCACATCCTCTCTAACACTTGTAGTTTTTTGTTTTGTTAATGGTCCCCATTCTAGTAGGTGTGAAATGATATCTCATTGCAGCTTCAATTTGCATTTCTCTAATAGCCAGTGATGTTCAACATTTTTTCATGTGTTCTTTTGCCATTTGTAATCTTTACAAAAATGTCTATTCAGGTCTCTTGCTCATTTTTCAATTGGGTCATCTGCCTTTTATTGTTGGGTTGTAGGATCTCTATCGTGGATATTAGACACTTGTCCCACATGTGATTCCGAAATATTTACTCCTATTGAGTCAGATAACTTTTTACCTCATTACAAAGTCCTTTGAGGTACAGAAGTGTTTAATTTTGAGAAGGTCCTATATATCTATTTTTTCTTTTGTTGCTTGTGCTTTGGGTATAAGGTTTAAGAGACCCCCACTTACTACAAGGTTGTGTAGATGTTTCTCCTACATTATCTTTAGGAGTTTTATGAGCTGGCTTTTATGTTTAGGTCTTTGATCCATTTTGAGTTGATTTTTGTATAGGGAGTTAGATAGGGGTCCTCTTTCATTCTTTTGGTTATGGATATCCAGTTCTCCCAGCAACATTTGTTGAAGAGACTGTTCTGTCCAAGAAAAGTGGACTTGGAAGGCTTATCAAAAATCAATTGAGCATAAAGGTGAGGGTCTATTTCTGAACTATCAATTCAATTCCATTGATCAATGTGTCTATCTTGTGTCTATTCTGTTTTGACCACTGTGTCTATTCTGTTTTCACCACTGTAGCTTTATAATACACTTCAAGGTCAGGAAGCGTAAGTCCTCCAACTTCACTCTTCTTTTTTAGGATGATTTTGGCTATTTGGGACCCCTTTCCCTTCCAATTAAATTTGGTCATTGACTTTTCTATTTCTCAAAAGTAGGGGAATTTTAAATGGTATTGCATTGAATCTCTAAATCAATTTGGGTAGAATTGACATCTTCACAATGCTTAATCTTCCAATTCATGAACGTGGAACGTCCTTCCATTTGTTTAGGTCTTCTTTGATTTCTTTTAGCAATGTTTTGTAGTTTTCTGGATACAGATCCTTTACCTTCCTGGTTAAATTAATTTCTTGATATTTGAGCCTTTTTGTTGCTATTGTAAAGGGAAATTTTTTCTTGATTTCCTCCTCACCTGGCTAGTTACTACTGTATAGAAATGCTACTGATTTTTGTGTATTGATCTTGTATCCTGCTACTTCACTGAACTCACTTATTAGATCTAATGGCTTTGTTGTAGATATTTCGGGATTTTCTAAATATAGGATCATGTCATCTGCCAATAGTGAGAGTTTTACTTCCTCTTTTCCAATTTGAATGACTTTTATTCTTTTTCTTGCCTAATTTCTCTAGCTAGAATTTCTAGTATAATGTTGAATAACAGCGCTGACAGTGACATCCTTGTCTTGTTTCTGATCTTAGTGGGAAAGCTGTCAACCTCTCCCCATGGAGTACAATGTTGGAGGTGGGATTTTCATATATGCCCATTATGTTGTGAAACTTTCCTTCTATACCTATCTTTTGAAGAATTTTTTTTTATTAAGAAAGGAGGCTGGATTTTGTCAAATGCCATTTCTGCATCAATCGGGATGATCATGTGGTTTTTCTCCTTAAATTTGCTAATGTGGTGTCTTACATTAATTGATTTTATATTGAACCACCCTTGCATACCAGGAATAAAACACACTTGATTGTGATGTATAATTCTTTTGATATGCTGTTGGATTTGATTTGCAAGTAATTTTGTTGAGAATTTTTCATCTATGTTCATTATAGAGATTTGTCTGTAATTTTATTTTCTTATAATATCTTTATCTGGCTTTGGTTTTAGGGTGATGTTGGTTTCACAAAATGTGTTGGGTAATTTTCCCTCTTTTTCAATTCTTTGGAAGAGTTTAAACAGGATTGGTATTAATTCTTCTCAAAATATTTGGTAAAATTCACCAGTGAAGCCATCTGGTCCTGGTCTTTTCTTTGTTGGAAGATTTTTGATGACTGATTCAATCTCTTTAAATGTGATTGGTTTGCTGAGTTCCTGTATTTCTTGCAGAGTCAATGTCAGTTGTTTGTGCATTTCTAGAAATTTGTTCATCTAGGTTTTCTAATTTGTTGGCATACAGTTTCTTATACTATCCTCTTATGATCCTTTTTAATTCTGTGGGGTCAATAATTATATCCCCCCTCTCATTCATAATTTTATTTATTTGCATCTTCTTTCTTTCTTTTCCTTTGTTAATCTTGTTAAGGGTATGTTGATTTTATTGATTTTTCTCAAAGAACCAGCTTTTGGTTTTGTTGGTTTTCCCTATTTTTTTGTTCTCAATTTCATTTATTTCTGCTCTAATCTTTCTTTCTTTCTTTCTTTCTGCTTGTTTTAGGATTGGTTTGCTGTTCTTTTTCTAGTTTCTCCAGTTTTCAGTTAGATCTTTGATTTTAGCTCTTTCTTCTTTTTTAAGATAGGCATTTATGGCTATAAATTTCCTTTTCAGCACTGCTTTCGCTGTATCCCGTACGTTTTGATAAGTTGTGTTCTCTTTTTCATTTATCTCAAGATATCTTGCAATTTCTTCTTTGACCCACTGACAGTTTAGGAGTGTGTTGTTTAGCCTCCATATATTTGCAAATTTTCCCCTTTCTCATCTGTTATTGATTTCCAGCTTCATTCCATTATGATCAGAGAAGGTGTTTTGTATAATTTTAATCTTCTTAAATTTACTGAGAGCTGTTTTGTGGCCCAATATGTGGTCTATCCTGGAGAAAGATCCCTGAGCACTTGAAAAGAATGTATAACTTGCTGATTTGGGGTGCAATGTTCTGTATAATGTCTGTCAGGTCCAGTTCTTTTATATTGTTCAAGTTCTCTGTTTCCTTGTTGATCTGTCTTGTTGTTCTAGTTATTGATGTGAGTGACATATTGAAGTCTCCAACTATTACTATAGATATGCCTATTTCTCCTTTCAGTTTTGCCAGTTTGCCTCATGTATTTTGGGGCACTCTGGTTAAGTGCATAGATATTTATTACTGTTACTCCTTCCTGGTGGATTGTGCCTTATATTAAAATATAATGGCCTTCTGAATTTCTTACCACTTTTTTGCGTTTAAAGTCTGTTTTGTCTGACACCAGTATAGCTACCCCTGCTCCTTTTGCTTACTATTTGTTTGAAGTATCTTTTTCCAACCTTTCACTTTCAGTCTATTTGCATCCTTGGGCCTCAGGTGAGTCTCTGGCAAACAGCATATGGATTGCTCATGTTTTCTTATCCATTTTGTCAGCCTCCATCTTTTGATTGGGGAGTATAATCCATTAACATTCAATGTTATTACTGTAAAGGCATTACTTACTTCGACTATTTTATCCTTTGGCTTTCACATGTCATATTTTCTTTTTGTCCACCTTTTTACCTTTTTTGGTTACCCTTTCCGATAGTCTTCACTTCTATGCCCTCCTCCAAGCCTCTCTCTCTTCTCTTTTCTTTTCTGGCTGCAGACTCCCTTTAGTGTTTCCTGCAGAGCATGGATTCTTATTTATGGACTCTTCTTAGTTTCAAATATTTATATGTGAATATTTTAAACTCACCATCATATCTGAAGGACATTTTTCCCCAGATAAAGAATTCTTGGCTGGCAGTTTTTCTCTTTCAGTACCTTAATTATATTGTACCACTGCCTTCTCATCTCCATGGTTTCTAAAGAGAAATCTGCACTAAGTCTTATTGGACTTCCCTTGTAAGTGATGTTTCACTTCCCTCTTGCTGCTTTCAGAATTTTCTCTTTATCTTTGACATTTGGCATTCTGAATATTATGTGTCTTTGGGTAGGTCTATTTGGATTTATTCTAATTGGAGTATGGTGTGCTTCTTGGACATGTATATTCATGTCTTTCATGAGAGTTGATAAATTTTCTGCCATTATTTCCTCAAATAATCTTTCTATCACTTTTCCCTTCTCATTTCCTTCTGGAACTCCCATAACATGTATGTTGGTTCACTTTCTGCTATTATTCAAATCCGTGAGCCCCTGTTCAATTTTTTCCATTCTTTTCCCTCTTTGTTCTTCTCTCTTTTCAATTTCAATTTTCTTTCCTCTACATTGTTGATTCTTTCTTTCATGATTTCAAATCTGCTGTTGTGTATCTCTATTGTATTTTTAATCTCACTTATTATGTCTTTCATTCCCATAAGCTCTGTTATTTTTCTATCCAAGATTTCAAATTTTTCTTTATGTTCAACCAGTGTCTTCTTAATGTCTTTTATTTCTTTAGCCATATTGTCCTTCAATGCCATGATCTGATTTAGAAGATTTGTATGAACGTCACTGATTAACTGTTTCAAGTCCTGTGTCTCATCTGGAGTTTTGATTTGTTCTTCTGCCTGAGTCATATTTTCCTTTTTCATGGTATAGCTTGTAATTTTTTGCTGATGTCTAGGTATCTGATTATTATGCTGTGTTTACTCTGATGTTCAGTTTCTCTCTCTTGCCTAGGGATTTACTGTTAAGTAGCTGTATGCTACCACTATTCTTTGACTCTTGGTTCAACTTGTTCTAAATATTTAGGGTTGTCCTTGTTTAACTGCTCAAACCAGGGCTAAGGACCCAGTAATGGGATACAGGCCAGTTTCCAAGGGCCTTAGAGAGGGGACAGTAAAGGCATCTTTTATTTATTTAATTAATTAATTAATTATTTTTCCCTTTTTGTGCACTTTTCTGGTCTGGGCCCTTTGGCAGACCTCTCAGCTCAGATCCAGCTGCTGAGGGGAATGCATTCAGTGTAACTCCTCAGGCAGGTGGGCAGTGCAGAAGCAATGTCCTCAGGACTAGCCCAGCCTCACAAACAAACTTTCTCAGAAGCTGTTCTCCTCCCTCTGCCTCCTCAACAACCAGCCCTGGGCAGTAGGGAGAGTGTTTGAGAAGGCAAATTATCTTTAGCTTCCTGCAGTGCAAACAATGTCATGGCCCCACCTGGCCTGGAAGTGTGTGACCCCTCCAATGCAGCAGACCAAGTTTGCTGGCCAAAATCTGAATTTGCTGTAGGCTATTGCTCCAAGGGTGGGGGGAAGGGTGCCAGCTGCTGCTTTTGCACCTTTACTTACAGGATTTTTCAGCAACTGAGACTCCTTTCCTTCACCCTTCTCTCTTCCAGGTGGTGTTTTGCCTTCCCCTGGTGTCCTGAGCCCCAGAGCAGCCTTCCAGACAGTCTCCACCTGTTCTATAGCTATTCTTTTCTGGGAAAGAAGTGACCCCTCTGCCTCTCTAATCTTCCATCTTTCCAGAGGTCACACAGTCAGATTTTATGTTGAAAATACCTCTCTGGATGCCACATGGACTTCAGATTGCAAGGCTGGTGAGGGAAGGGTCAGAGTTCATAAAAGTCATTATCAGCACTCCTGCACGGGCCAGCACTCCACGTAGGCCAGGACTCCATGCAGGCCAGGACTCCGCATGGGCCAGCTCTCTGCTCAGGTCAGCTCGCTGCACAGACCAGCTTGCTTTTCACCAGGAGGCCCCAGGAAATGAATCCTGGACCTCCTATATGGTAGACGGGAGCCCAATCACTTGAGCCACATCCGTTTCCCACAAATTTTTAAGAAAAGAAAAAGAGAGGAGACATACATGAAAATAGATGCAAGGAAACTAGTCTAGAGTAAACTAGCTAAGAGATAATGGTAGCTTGGATAAGGCAGTGAAGTGGAGGCAATGAATGAATTAGAAAAGAAATTTAAGAAGTAAAATAATAAAATTGGTTATTGAATAGATAAGGGGATAGTGAAAAGGAAAGAGGTGTTGAGGATGATTTCCAGGTTTCTGACATGTGTAACCGAATGAGGAAGGATGGTGATTCTCTTCACTAATACATAGAACACTTGAAGAGAATGAGGTTAGAGGGAGAAGATGTTCAGTTTTGTTTTAGACATGTCAGGTTTGAAGTGTTTTTGAGACATACAAGTAGAAATTTCAAATAGGCAATTAGATATAAGAATCTGGAAATCAGAGATGATATCAGGACTAAATGTATAAATAATAGATTAGATTGATTAAGATAAGAGTGCCTGGGAATATAAAGTAAGAACAGAAATGAAATAAGGACACAGTCTTGAGGACCTCCAAACTTTAATGGCTTGATGGAGGAGGATGAACAGCAAACGAGACAGTGAAGGAATGAGCAGAGAAAAATGAGGGGAGCACCTTATCACAGAAGGTAAGGGAAGATTTTAATAATTTGGCTTCCAGCACAACCACTCTACTGACATTGTCCTTGTCAAGTCAACAAGGACTTTTAAGTTATGATAATATTTCTTTTTCAATCCTCAGCTTTCCTACTTGACCTTTGTAACATTTAAAACTGTTGAACTTCTCCTTCTCATTAGAAACTGACTCTCATTCACTTCATGGAGACTTTAAGGAGACACTTCCTCTGTCTCCTTAAAAAACTCAATTTATAGCCTTCTTTCCATTCTTATTGCATTACAACTTAAGTTTATGTCCTTGTCATTTCTAGCTTGGACTACTATAACAGCTTCCTAATAGGTCTTCTTGCTTCCAGGCATGATAACCATACTTTTACCTACCACCCCTATCAATTCTCTGCATGGTGACTTTTGCAAATTATAATGCAGATTATATTACACCATTCCTTGAACTACTTCACCAGACCCTTACGGAGTCTTGTGTTTTTTGAAACATCTTTATTGAGATATCACCTATATATCATAAATTCACCCCTTTAATGTGCACATTCAGTGATTTTTAGTATAATCACAGAATTGTGCAACTATCACCACATCTAATTTCAAAACATTTTAATCATCATCCTAAGCAGAAAACCTATATCCATTAGAAGTTACTCCCCATTCCTCTCTCACTATAGATTTGCTTATTCTGGACATTTCATATAAATAAAATCATACAATGTAGAGCCTTTTGTGTCTGGCTTCTTTCACTTAACATAACATTTTCAAGGTTCACCCACTATGTAGCATTAGCATATACCAGTAATTTAATCCTTTTTATTGCCAAATAACATTCCACTGAATGGATATACCACATTTGGCTTGTCCATTCACAAGATAATAGACATTTAGGTTAATACTTTTTCGTTAATACTTTTAGGTTAATACTTGTACATCAGTGTACAAGATTTTGTGTGTGAACATCTGTTATCATTTCTCTGGGGTATATACCTAGGAGTGGAATTGCTGGGTCATATGTTAAAAGTTTTGAGAAACTGCCAAACTGATTTCCAAAGTGGCTGTACCATCCCTTAGGATTCTTAAGATGTAGTCCCGTAAGCACAAGTAGAATAATTAGTCTTGTGAAGGAAATACTTTGAGCCTGGAAGAACAGAGGTGAGAGTGGGTAGGTGTAGTTATAAACTCATTTGATTCTATGTAGTATAAGATTAAACACAGGTCAAAGCTCTTAATACAGTAGCTGGAATAAGACACTCATTTTACCATTTTTTATATTGTACCTTCCAATTACAAAAAAATAAAGGAAAGATAGGTAGAGAAAGGAACATAAAAAAGGTCACACTCACTTGAGTAGACCTTCGTGTCTGCCGAGCTTGTCTGGAGCGTGCTTTCCGTAAAGACTCTGCTTCCTCATCCCGTACAGGAGTCAGATATGACCTTCAGAGGAAAAAAAAAATAGCAAAAATAAGACACTTTCCTGCACATGCTTAGGGAATGACAAGGTACTTCCACAAACTGGAGTTATTTCTATACTCTAAAAATGAACTTAGGCAGAATCCAAATAACAGGAATGATATCAGCTATCAGTAAAAATTACATAACCTAATAGTTTATTGGTAAATGTATCCCTGTTCATGTAGAATCATGTCATCTAAAAAACAAGAATTTTATTTCCTCTTTCCCTATCCTTACAAGCTTATTTCTTTTCTCACCTTATTGCTCTGGCTAGAACTTGCAGGACACATTGAAAAGGAATGGTGATTAGTAGGTATCTGTACTTTCAGAGAGATGAACACTATTTTACCATTAAGTGTGACATATACTCTAAGATTTCTGTAGACACTCCTCATCAATAAAGAAATTCTTTTCCATTCCTAGTAGGCTAAGAGGTTTTTTGTTTGTATGTTTGTTTTGCTTTTTAATCATTAGTATGTGTTGAATGTTATCACAAGCTTCCCCCACCCCATGTATTGAGATTATCAACATTCTTCTCACATTGGATGATTTTTGAGTGAATGATTTTTGAGTGACAAAACAACACTAAATTCTTGTGACAAACACAGTTTGATAATAATGTGGTATCATCTTTTTACACAGATTTACTTTTATGTAGATTCACTATTTGGTTTAGAATTTCTGCATCCATCTTCATGAAGGAAATTGGCCTGTAATTTGCCTTCCTTGTAATATTCTGGCCAGATTTAGGGGAATTAAGGGTACGCTGAACTGAAGTGAATTGGGAAATATTCCCTCTTTGTCTATTTTTCTGGAAGAATTTGTGTAAGATTAGGGTTATTAGAACAGTTGGAAAAGTTCAACAATGAAGTCATCTGGGTTTAGAGTGCTCTTTCTGAGAAGGTTTTAAATAATGGATTCAATTTCTTTAATAGTTTATGGCTATTCTCATTTTTCTATTTTGATAATATTTGATTTACAAGGAATTTTCCATTTCATTTTTATTTCCACATTTAGTGGCATAAAATTGTTCATAACATCCTTATAATATCTTTTTTTTTTTATACTGGGGATTGAACCCAGGCCCTCATACATGTGGAGCCACACTCAACCACTGAGCTATACCCGCTCCTTTATGATATCTTTTAAATGTCTTTTTTTTTTTTTAATCTGGTTGTGTCATCATCTTTTCGGTGCATCGCTTCACCACGCGAGGGCCTGCGGCTCTCCACGCTGCACAGGTCTGGGACGCCTTTTTTTCTTTTTTTTACCAAGAGGTCCCGGGGATCGAACCTGGGTCCTCCATATGGTAAACGTGAGCTCAATTGCTTGAGCTACAGCCGCTTCCCTTAAATGTCATTTTAATATTTATAGCAGTGGTTCTCAAATTTTTTTGACCTGAGGACACTTTTACACTCTTAAAAATCATTGAGCATCCCAAACAGCTTTTGTTTATGTCGGGGAGTATATCTATCAATATTTACCTTATTAGAAATTAGAATTGAGAAATTTAAAAAATATGCATTAATTCATCTAAAAATAATCATCCCTTATTTTTTATTTTTATTTTTTAGATTTATTTATCCCCCCCTTGCTGCTTGTGTTTGCTGTGTCCATTTGCCGTGTGTCTTTTCCGTGTCTGCTTATCTCCCCCTTGCTGTGAGGTCCCGCTGCATCAGCCCACCGCGCAGTGCGGACCGGCCTGCTCTCACAAGGAGGCCCCGGGAAGCAAACCCGGGGCCTCCCACATGGTAAACGGGGGCTCTATCGATTGAGCCACACCTGCTTCCTGCTGTGAGGTCTTGCTGCATCAGCTGACCCTGCTGCGTGGGCTGGCCGGCCTGCCCTCACAAGGAGGCCCCGGGAAGCGAACCCAGGGCCTCCCATATGGTAAACGGGAGCTCTATCGATTGAGCCACACCCGCTTCCCTCTTACTTGTTAACATAAGATTTTTATAAAAAATAACTTTATTTCTTTAAACAAAAAAAAATTAGTAAGAAGAATAGCTTTGTTTTACATTTTTGCAAATTTCTTTAATGTCTGATAATAGAAGACAGCTGGATTCTCATAGCTGCTTCTGCATTCAATCTGTTGCAATATGTTGTTTTGCTTGAAATATATAAAGACTATCCAGCCTCACACAAATATGTAGTTGGAAAAGGGAAGACTATTAGAATACCCTTTTCAAATAATTGTGACAATCTTCTTTAATACTATACCAAAACTCACAAGTCATAGTTTCTTTAAGGATAGTTGTAATGTGGAATCTGAAGCCATGTCAATAGACTTTTCATATTGTTACATTAAAATCCATTTGTCTATCTTGTACTTTGAATGGATCTTCTTACCTATGCATGCTTTTGTAACATCATTCATTGGTCATGTGGAAAATACTTGTGCACTAAGTTATACAGATCTTCCAAATGTTGACATTTCTTTATACAATAGTAAAAACTTCACATTCTTTAATATCACCATCAATCCTAGAACAGTCTTTACATAACAGGAAGCTATCAGTAATAACACAATAGCAGATACAAGTTTTCCAAAATTCTAATTTTTGCAAGAATTGGCAACAAACACTATCAGCTATTTTCTTTGAAGTAACAGGCTCACTCTGTTCATTTTCAAGAAGGTATCTGCCAAATATCCAAGACTGAATAGCCACAGTTTGACCATCAGTCAATCTTTCAAGTAAAAATGGTGTTCCATGAAAATGCAGCTAGTTCCTCTCTCCTTCCCTTCTTCTGGAACTCCAATTACACTTATGTTAGACTTTATTAGATATGTCCCATTTATTTACTATGCATTTTTTCTATATTTATCCATTCTTTTATCTCTCTGGGCTTCATTCCAGATATTTTCTACTGTCCAATTTTTCAGTTCACTAATCCTCTTCAGTTGGTCTACTGCAAACTCACCCATTGAGTTTCTTAATTTTAGTTATTTTATTTCTCAGTTCTAGGATTTCCACATGATTCTTTATGAATAGATTACAGTTCTTTGGTGAAATTCTCTATCTTGTGTTCTATTTTCTTGAACATACTAACCATACTTCTTTTAAAGTCCATGCCTGATAATATAAATATTGGGATCTGTTTTTATTGTCTGTTTTCTCTCTTGGTTTTTGTAAATTGGTCTTATTTCTTGGTATGTCTAGTAATTTTTAAATTAATGCCAGACATTTTTAATAAAAACTGTAGAGATAACTTAAGGTTCTGAATGATTTTCTCATCCTCCATAGAAAATATTCTTCTCCTTCTGACAGTTAAATTATGGAGGTAGTTCTCAAACATTCACTTATATCAGAATCACTTGGAGGGCTTGTGAAACGCACACCCTCAGAGGTCCTGATTCAGTAGGTTTAGGGTGGGGTCTGAGAATTTTAATTTTAAATTAGTTTCTCAGATGATGCTGCTGATTAGGGGACCACCTTCAGAACCACTGCGCTAAGGCAAATTACCTTAATCCACTTTAAGATTGAACTGATTGGAAGGCGGGTTTCAGTCTTTGCAAGGGCTGGTCTATTTCTGGTAAGTCTTTATCTGTAGGGAGCTGCCCTTTAGTGGTCTCATGCTGAAAGTCTGCCTACTGGAGTCCCTTTTCCTCAGCAGATCCTTAACCTGATTTTGTTCCCTCAACTCCACAAGACTGCTAAAAGTCTTTTCCAGTGTCTTAGCCTCATAGTTACCGCTTTACTAATCAGCAAATGCCTCAGGAGGAAAGCACAACCAAATGTTTGGTTCACCTCTTTATAGTCCCTCCTCTCTCCAGGATCTTGATCCCTCAAGTCCTCACTTCCTTAGTAACTCTCTAATGTCTTCAAAAATACTTTTTTCTTATTTTTGTTCAGTTTTTCTCAGTGGGAGTTTGTCTAATGCAAGATGTGCCATAACCTGAAGCAGAAGTCCCCAACCAGGCTATTTTAATAGTCATATTCTTTTCCTTCAGTGTGGATTAATAAATTTGGAATTCCAATATATGTATCAATCTACTATGAGATTGGTAGGCTTGAGTCCTTTCTTAATATATTCCTCCCCTCTGTGTGAACTAACAAAAGTCCCCAAACTTGCAGAGCTGTGGACCAGACCTTAGGATTAGTAAGAAACCATATTGATAAATAGAAATAATAAAAAATACAATATTA
>JAQZBX010058011.1:0-11494 GCA_029593785.1 Cabassous unicinctus
AATAAATGGTGTTTAATATAAATACTGCTTGTACAGAACCCACACCCACAGCCCATCTCCTGTGTTTGCTCATTTGATAGGTTGTATGAATGGAAGATGGGCATTGCAAATGCTAATCGTTTTACCTACCAACAAGGGAGATAAAGTCTGGCCTGAGGTCTAGCCTCAGGCAGCCTCTATGACTAAAGAGGAGATTTACCAGCTCAGATGCACTGAGAGAGATGGGACCTACTTTGATGTGTCTTGGACTTGTGGGAAATAGATTTGGCTAGTGGAGGTTGGCTCTACCCCCAATAATTTTTTTATTCTTGAATAAAATACCACACTTCAAAATAGAAGGATTATAGTGAAGCTCAAGCTATAATCCTTGCACTCAAGTAATTAATTAATTAAAAATTATCTATTGAATACCTGCTTCATACATGCCAGGCACTCTCAGAAAAATAAGGTGTATGTGTGTATGTGTACAAACTATTAATAATAATATAAAGGAGCTTCAAATGCATTTTTAGGATAGTTAAGATACTCATTTATTGCTGATTGGAAAAACTGCTGTGACTTAGTCAGAATGCCCCCAAACGTTTCACATCACCTTGCTTTATGACTTTGTTTCAATCTGTGTACCTCATTACACATAATTCTGAGGAGGTGTTTAGCATCACACTTTTATTATTAGTAAAAACGCTGCATGACACTTCTCTTCCTTTTTAACTATACTTCCTGGAACACTTTCTTAATCATTCTATTTATTCTTACCAATGACTTCTCCCTGAAAATTAGCTAAACTGTGAAATGAGAGAAGATTCTTCTTAGATACAATCCTTCCAACCCTCACACCCATTTTAGAGTTCGAATGTATTCCAGACTTACGATTCAGAAGTGTTATTGTCCACCCATTTCCATTTGCATTCCTTTTCATTATATGACAATCCAATCCAGTAGGTATTTTTATAAACTTGGGATTGAATGAAGGCCTATAAAGTTAATAAAATATATCATGATTGATTCCCATATTTTAGATGAACGAAGAGGATAAGAAAAGGGGTCAGTTACTTCTACGGCCAGTACTCTGCTACTCTCCATATTATCCTGTACGTCTCCTTCCTAGTAAAACATCTCCTCCCTCAGTCCCAGTAACTTCATTATCTGAAGTAATTTCCCATCAGTAGATTATTTATTTATGTTACAAATGGGTAGCAGTCTCATAGATTATTTAAAATTTGGAAAACTATTTTAAAAAAATAAACCAACAATAGGAGATTTTTTTTAAAAAAATGTATAACACTTTATACAACCATTAAAAATCATGATCCAGAAGAATATTTAATTATGCAGGAAAATGATCATCAGATATCCTTGAGTGAAAGAAGGAATTATCAAAATGAATTCTTTAAAATAAAAAGTCTATGTGTATGTGTGTGTGTGTACAACAGAGCCTTGAGCCTCATAGCAGAAAGCTTTGCTGTAGTTCAGTAGCTGGGAGGGGTGAAGGGGAAAAGAGCATATTTAGAAGTATTTAGTAGGTCCAAAAACATACATCAAAAGAGAGAATATATAATGTCTGATTAAGTGATTGAACATATCTTTAAATACAGGTTTAAATTTAATTATGCTTTACTGCATCAAACATAGAAAATTATTTTGTGACCTGATAGCACAAATTCTTTTATGTTCCAATTTAAAACTTCTATTAGCTTTGCATATAAAATTTGTATTTTTTTCTAAATGATAAATTATCTTTGCTGACATTTCTCTGTAAAAACACATTTTGTGTGTGAATAGGTTTTTTAAAATTATTTCATTAGAGAAGCTGTGAGTTTACAAAACAATCATGCACAAAATACAGGATTCCCATACACCACCCCACTACCAACATCTGGCATTGGTGTGGAATGTTTGCTACTGTTGATGTTAGTGCTTGTTTTTAGAATTGTACTTTAATTTTCTTAAAAGTAATTAATTACCTTTGTTACAAATGATCAAAGATTACTAAAATAGTTCTATCGTCCATTATTTACATTAGTTGTATTTTTCCCATATACCATTCTATTATTATCACCTTGCATTAGTAGCGTACATTTGTTGTAATTCAAGAAAGAACATTCTTACACTTGTACTATGAACTATAATCCATCGTTTACAACAGGGTTCACCATGTTGTACAGTCCTGGGTTTTAGCTTTTAATTTTTATTTAGTAATATATACATCTCTAAAGTTTCCTCTTTCAACCACTTTCATCTATACATGTCAATGCTGTTAATTACACTCACAATAATGTGCTACCGTCACCACCATCAGTAAATAAATGTGATAAATGATCTTTCCAAACATTTCTCTGTAAAAACACACTTTGTGTGTGAACAGTTTCTATTAGTAACAAATAAAAAAAATTTCAATATTGTTGTCACTATATTTTCTTTTTACATTTCTTTCTGAAAAATAAACATCTTGATATAATATATAAGAATATCGATCAAATAGATGTAACTTACAGGTGCAGAGAAAATCACCATGAGACAAACCTGTAAAACTGTTATTGCTTTTATGTTCTTCATTATTTCTAATTTGCAAAAGGGGAAACTGGAGAGGTTAAGTAATTTAGCCAAGGTCACCTACTAGTAAGTGGCAGAGCTGGATTTGGTCCCAGGCAGCCTAGCTTTTAACAGCAACTACTAGACCATCCTGCCGCAAAGTTCTTAGTTACCACCCTAGAGGGATAAATAGCTGCTGGTTCAAGGCTGCAGTTTGCCAAAGGGTCAAGTACTTCATCAAGGGAAAAGCCTAACTCTAGCCGTGGCTCTCCTGCAGACTCCTTAAAAACAGAGGTGATTTCTAGGACCCAAATTGCATCTTAAAGGGGATTTACATTTTGGGAATAAGAATTTTAGTCATCATAATAGACAATACATATTGAATGCTTAATAAGTAGCAGAATCATATGCCTGGCCTATTAGCAAGCAGGGGTCTCCAGGGATATTATACAATTTTTGCTCACACACAAACACAACAAAAAGAACAGCTAAAGGTTCCTCCCTCTCTTCTTCCCACTGTCCTCAATATTTTGAGCCCAAATCAGAGTCCAAGAGAACAAAAGTGAATGTAATAGTCTATAATACCAGTTCATCTTTATCATCTATCTTCAAAAGGGATGATCCGTACTTTTGGCAAGTCTGGTTACATTCCTTCCACCTTTTATTTACAGTGATAAAACAATAACATTTTACATCACAACAAAACCATCTGTCTTCACAGAGTTCACCTACAACATATAAGGTGAATCATTAAACTTCTTATCATCTGGTGTTAATTGGAATAATATATTTATCAGTCCTTTATATCTAAATAAAATCTTACTAGAGATCAATAATAATATGAGGCTCATCAAGATTCTGTAATGCCTTCTAAATAAAAGAAACAGCTTTTTTTGAAATTGATTTCTTTTCTCCTTTTCTTCATGTATTTTATAATATATCAAATTTAAAAAATATTATTGATCCTTTAATAATAGAGACAATAAATTTCTCCTAACCACTATATCTAAATGAGATTAATTATGCAAAAGCTATTTGTGAAATTTATTTTATTTGTCAAATTTAAGTCCTAAACACATATTTAGTTGTTGATTACCTCAAGCAATTCATTTCACCATTATGCAAGATAAAGTTTACTGTATGAGAGTTAATATTTTTATCTTGGATATTTTTAATGGCATCATCAGGCAGAGCTGCACAAACACAGACACTGTGGCAAATCTTGCAGATGTAGGAGGATATACTTGTCACAAATGGATCAAATATCAGAAATAAAGGCAGAGTAGTAACACACACCCATATATACAATTATCTTCTGGAGGGGGATGAAATAAGGCCAAATCATGCAAACTTTTATTCAAGATGTCTTCCATACCTGTGTTTTGCAAAGATTTTGAAAAGATCTCATTTCTTCTATGACATCTATTCTCTTTTTCTAAGGATGAGTCCAGTTTCTTTTTCTGCTGAAGCATTTCATTTTGGAGAGTGTTACATTCTAAAGTCTTATTTCTCAAAAGTTGCTCCTTTAAGTAGCTTTCATTTTGCATAATGTAATAGTTTTGACTGAGGTTTCGTAGAATTTCCTCCTGTAGATGTTTTTCTTGGATATCCTGAAAAACTGAAATTAATAACATAGCTACAACACAAAAATTACTCGTAATGCTTAATTATTGAAATTTAAGTCACAAGAGAAACAGTCGTGCTTTGTCAAATATCCATTTCACTACTTTAATTAGTAATTTGACATTTAGAAAGTAACAGCTCAATGAATTGACCATAGAAATGGAAACATCAAATTTCTCAGTATCAGCACCTTAAGTGTAGAATAAATAAAATATCTGAATAAAAACTATGGTGGTTCTACCTTCCCTTTCAGGTTAGTTTATTTTTAATAGTTAGCACATCATTTGCAAATAGGTACCAACATAAAAATCAATCAGTCAACATTTAGCAACAAATCTTCTGAGTATGAAAATGCGAACTAAGAAACATGAAGAGAAAGCACAATTATTAGTGAAGCAGACTATCCACAGGAGAAATATAATTTTGTCTAAGTTATTGGTAATATTCTCTACCTATATCAAGGAAATTAAGTAAAAGCAGAAGCTTGAAGTGAGAATCATCTGACATTCATGTACAGAATCACTCTTTTTATTAAACTCTTTCTTCATCTATTTAGAAACTCAAGAGCAAGGCATAATTTCTTTTGAACAGCTGTTTCTCAAATAATGTTTAAGATTTACAGTGATCTAAACTCAGATAGTAGAATATTACTAAGTTCTGTATCTGAAAGAATATCACCATGCCTCGGCACAGAATGAAACAGCGTGTCACAGCTACAAAGTCGAAGGGAAGAAGTAAGTAAAAGGAAAATGACACTGTGATACGCCCGGGGAAAAATCACTAACCAAGTCCATAGCCATCTGGGACATCCCCTGATTATAGCCAGGAAAAAATCGATGGTGGTTACTGCCATTACTCAGACCAGAAAGATATGTATCAATTACTCACTCTTTGCCCCCAACACTGTGACTGTCATCAACAGAAGGAAACAGAGGGTCCCCAGAGCCACTGCAATGAGATGCCAGGGCACTGAACACTCTTTGAATAAAAAAGGGAGAAAATAATCATCAGAAAAGAGGCTGACTCACTATTAACCTTAACCTCAGACACCATCTGACACAGAGTCTTCTCTGAAATTTAAAAATATATATATTATATCACAGAAATTGACCTAAATTTGTAACCTTGGAATTGCCAGTTTTAAAGTTTCACATTTCTGGCTGACATATCACCCATCGCAGAAATCCAACATACAACAACAGCTGTCTCACATTTCAAACACATCCCTTACACAGAGGGTGGTAGTTAATACACATTTGTGAGAATCGACTATTAACATGAGTACGCCTTCCTGTGATCACAGCCAAGTCTGAAGAGGGAAAAGGCCACCATTATTCCTGAGACACTGGTAGCCAACAGCGGATATTTGAAGCCTAACTTGAAGCTGGAAATAGGACTAGAATACATCCTAAAAGGAGTTTCTAGGGATCAACTTTCCCTTATTTCCATTAACTCTATTTTCCTCTAGAGAGTACAATATTTATCCTCTTGTTTTTGAGGTCCTAAGTATCTGAAAATTGTATCTGTTTATCACTAAATTAAAACAGTAAAAGCTACTCTCAAATTAGAGTTTGTAATAATATTTGAAGGTAGAGATATAATATAGAAAAAATATAAAGTCCCTTTTGATTTGAACATTTTTGCTGCTTCCTTGTCACTAAGGTTTTGGTAAATATTTCAGACACCTAAAATATCCTTTGTCTGAATAAAAACATTGTTTTTTACACACATGTTCCATTTCTTAAACATTCTCTAAGACTTTTATTTCTCTAGGAGATGAAGTGTTTTCTTGAGACTCTAGCCTTTCACTTTAAAAGGCCTCACACATTCTCTCTGATCAGATTCAAAAGAAAACATTCTATTACTTTCTCAAATTTAAAATAATTTGTTAATTTCTCCATTCTCAAAGTTTTTAAAAAGAAGACTTCGGTTCTACTACTCTATCCCATTATGACTTCATTTACCAGCTGAAAACCTGAAGTAAAGACAGAAAATTTTTTTCAAACATCAAAAGTTTGGCTATCCCCTTAGAGACAGGTGAATCTAGATACTTTGAATATACCTTTGTCATCAATTTTCCCAGGCCTGTGAGTAACATCGGGTCTTAATCTATCCTGTGACTCTGAAGGAGATTGAAGAAACCTCAGGGTTGAATAAATCACTTGTTGATTGCTCATCTCTGGAGGAATAAGAGAAAATACTTTGCATTAAACCCTTGCAGTAGGATGATTCCTGAGTAAGGAAAAATTTAAATGTCAACCCATAGGAACATAACATGATTTGATGCTGAGAGGAATTTGTGTGTGTGTGTGTGTGTGTGTATGTGTGTGTGTAACTCCTTCAGGTACCTAAAGCATATAGACTGAGCCTGATTTATATAAGAAATGGAAAACCTTTCAACATTTCTTGTTAAAATCATTTATGTTTATAGTGCTCACTGCCATCATTATTAGGAAGTGTGAAAAGAAAATCTACCAATAAATTATTACCCTATTCACCCAATTTTGTTGAAAATGTATAACATACATGCACATATGTTAGGCAAAACTGGTACCACCTCAAATCACTGAAACATTTTTAAAACTACCAATTCAAAATACAAAAACAAATTCTACATTCTGAAATAATATGTCTCTTGGCTTAAAAATAAACACATTGGAGAGTGTTTTTTTCTCTTTAATATACATGTTCTGACCTACATTTAGATTTAAACTAAGTTATTGCATTATTTTCAACCGTTACATGATTCTACCAGTATTTCTCAGTGTGTATCCTACACACCATCTAAAAGGAATTATTTGAGGGAATTGGTTAATATTTCAGAGTCCAATGCCCCATGCAAGATGTGCTAAATAAAAATCTCTTTGCTTAGAGCCCAGATACCTGTATTTTTAATCCCAAATGATTGTTTGTATATTAAAATTTTAGAAATCATCTTCTAGTATACAATGTTGCCAGAGAAGCTTATGTGAAAATAAAATTTGTCAATAGACAGTTGTCAGTTAATATCCATATAAGATTTAATCTATTAATGGATATCAATATAAAAAGAAATTATTATTTTTTAGATTTTGTTGTTATATTATTATTGATGAGTTACATGGGAAGAGTTGAGTTTTTTAAATCAATTGTATTGCTACATATTCATAAAGCATACAATGTATCTAAAGTACACACTCAATGACATTTAGTATAATCAGAGCTGTGTATTCATCACTTCAGTCAATATTAGAGTGTTTTCATTACTCCAATAATAATAATAAACAAAAACAACACAAAAAACTCTATCCCTTAATAATCACCTCTCAATCTCTCTATCCTTCCCCTGCCATACATAGCTGCTATTCTGTTTCTGTTTCTCTAATTTATTTGTATTTATATTTTGTATACATGGAGTCAAACAATATATAGTACCTTTTGTCTAGCTTATTTCACTTAGTATATTTCCTTTCTTTTTTATCCTGAATGGAAGATTATAATATTATTGTACACTACTGTCCATAGTTTGTTATGGTTGTATTTTGCCTGATATTAACATCCTATAACATTAGAAGGAAATTATTAAATAATTAGTAAATATTTAATATTCACTTGGCTTCTAACATTAATCAGTGTTATAACATGATATCCAAGAAACAGGAAATATGGAAAACAAATCACACATGTAACTATATTTATCTCTAATTTTTTTTTAATTCACAAAATATTTCTAAACTTATTCATTCATATTTTTCCAAATTTCCAAAGAAAAAGGAGTCTTTTACAGAAATCTTCAAGATAGATAATATGTAAATCGTTGAAATAAAAAGCAGTTAACCTCCCAAACTCCTACTAGTGTGTTGAATTGTGCTGCCCAAAAAGATATGTTCAAATCCTAACGCCAGATACCTGTGAATGTGACCTTAGGAAACAGGGTCTTTGCAGATGTAATTAAGTTAAGGATCTTGAGACGAGATCATCTTGGATTTAGGGCAGGCGATTTGAAACACAAAGATACACAGAGAAGGCCATGTTAAGATAGAGGCAGAGGCTGGAACTGAAGCTACAAGCCAAGAAAGAACAAGGGAAGTCAGCAGCCACCAGAAGCTGGAGAAAGGCCTGGGATGGATTCTCCCTCAGAGCCTCAGAAGGCACCAACCCTGCCAACTTCTTGACTCCAGTCATCTGGCTTCCAGAACCATGAGAGATTACATTTCTGCTGTTCTAAGCCACCACATTTGTAGTAATTTGTTAGAGCAGCCCTAGGAAACGAATATGCCCCTCTTCTTTATTTCGATAACATGAAGCAAAAATCAGAGCATATTGAGGAAGAGAAAATAACTTTCTATGAATGCTGAACGGCAAAATTTTTCACATCCTTCAGAATTCTAAAGCAATCAACAGAGAATGAAAATCCCATACTCTTGTCATCATTTGTTAAAGAAAAAAAAAAAAAAAAAGGCCAGAATCCTGTTTTTCCTAGAGTATTTCCTAATACATAAGACTAATAGGATAATCAGGTAAAAAGATCTGAGGGTATAACAGCAGACGTTACCTGTATCTAAGGCATCCAGTGATGCAGGTGGAAAAAGCTGGCCCAAAATGAGGTGGGAAAAGCTGGCTTTTCCAGTACTGGTTCCCTTGGGTGGGTTGAGGGGTTGTAGGACTAAAGGAGGAAATGAATCGTCTCTGAATAATACTCCAACTCAAAATGTTCTGCCCCTCCCCTTGACCAAAGTGATAAGAGGAAACTGTATGACGAAAGTTGATGTTGATGGGAAAGGAAAGATGGTCATGCACTATAGCTTCCTCCATTTCAACCAACCAACCCACCACATAGCTATCTTTATAATACATCATTCAAAATCCATTTTTGAGGACTGAGAAGATAAAGCAACACAGCTTTGGAGAAAACAAGAACTAAAATCTTTAACAAAAAAGTTACTTTAAAGTTTCTTTACATTAACTTTAAAGAAATTCCTAATAAAAACAGATGATTAAAATGCATATATGTAAATACATATATACACATATATATATCATGACTAAATTCAACTTTTATTTTAAATAATAGCCTCTATGTTAAAAACTTTCATTTATATGCTATTTGAAGATTACTCATTTTTTATTTATGATTTTAAAACACCCATAATTTTACTATATAGTATATATTATATCCCATATCATTTTCAATATATTATTCCAGTCTTTTTCTGAACATTATGTATACTATTAAAGTTAGTTTCATTACATATCTAATGTTTTTAACCTATTTTTCCTAATAAGCATTTTCTCACTTAAAAAATATTTTTCTTAATCATGCACTTAAAATCCACATATAGTTATTACTCCACATGGATATACCATAATTTATTTAGGCAATTCTCTACTGTTGGAAATTTAGGTTGTTTCTAACTATTTGGCCTGTACTTTTGAATATTTTATGAGGAAAATTTTCTAGAAATGTAATTACAGGGTCAAAGTGTATACCCGTTTAAAGAACTTTGATATTTATTATCACAAGCCTTCCAGAAAAGTTATTCCTATTTGTACTCCACCAATTGAGTGTGAAAGTGTTCACATTTATATTTTAAGATGAGATACTCTGCAAATATTCTTGCCACCCTGATTTTGCAATAATCAGGGTAGGCTAAGCATTCGCTATATTAGAAACCATGCATGTGTCCCCAGACCTAGTTTTTCTCCCTCGGTCTGGTTTTTGGAATGCTGGTAATAAACTAAGCCTGATTTATTATATGACCATCCTGTATGGGAAAAGACTGTAATTTTGGGTATCTTTGGTCAATCTTAAGAGATATAGCAGGGGGACGGATGTGGCTCAAGTGGTTGGGTGTCCATCTCCCATATGGAGGGACCTCGGTTCGACCCCTGGGACCTCCTGGTGAAAATTAAAAAAAGAAAAGTGTAGAAGGCACATGGGCCACCAGGCCCTGTGCGCGGGTGCACCACCAGGCCCCGCGAGCCACGCAGCAAGATGACGACGTAATAGGAGAGTGACACAAAGGAAAGCCAAGACGAGATGCACTGAAAAACCAGGAACTAAGGTGGCGCAGGCGGTAGGATGCCTTTCTCCCACATCAGAGATTCCGAGGACGGAATCCCAGTGAAGACAGGAGGAGAAGGATGAGAAGAGAGGGCAGGAAATGGACACAGAGAGTTGCCCATGAATGGACACAGAAACAGCAAAAATGGGGGGGGGCGGGGAATGGATAAAAGTAAATAAATAAATCCTTAAAAAAATGTATAGGGGAGGAAGATACGGACTATAGTTAGTAGTAATACTTTGACGATGCTCTTTCATGATTTGTTAACACATGTTTCACAACAATGCAGGATGTTTATGGGGCGGGGGGGATGGATTTGTGGGAGCCCTGTATGATGTTATACATGTTTGTTTTGTAAGATCACGATATTTACTGAACACTTACAGTTTATGTGTGTTCATGAATGAATGATATACTTCAATAAATTGTTTTTAAAAAGAAAAGATACTCATAAATTAGCCTTTCCTTGAGTCTTGAGTGAATCAGGCTTGTCCATGAATCTAAGTTCAAAGATCTGCCTCTACAACTTTAAAGCTAGACCTCACATTTCCATACATGTTGAAAACGAAAAAGAAATTCATTTCTATACCTATTACTATGAGCCAGACTCTGCCAGCATACACCCAAATCTCTCACCGAATTTCACTTTCATTTGACTCCTGCCTTTCCAATCTTCTGGCTTCTATGGTATCAACTTAAATTGCCCTTAGAATACAAGTGTGAGTGACTAATGAGGGGTGTGGGGATGGACAGTGAGACAGGAAACAGAGGGGAAATTGCTGATTGTGCAGAGATAAACCCCAACCCTATTTCACTGGGTTCTGGCCAAATTCTTTGCTTATTCTCTTCTTCCCTTACCAACCTCTAGTCCACTACTAAACCATCAACCTTCAGAAAGCCTCCCCATTCTGCAGTTTGCCCATGCCTTCCACTTCTCCTCCAAACCACTCTACAAACCCGGTCCGCTGCATATTATGACTACAGCACCCAGTCTAGGTTAGGCTGACTGTGGTTCAGCCCTCCACTGGCCTACTTCTGTCCAACGATACAATTCTTAATCTCTGAATCACTACACAGGTCTTCCATTTATCATCATGTGCAGAGATGAATTTAACTCAATAATGTAACCAAAGGTACATAGGTGGAATCAGGACACTTCAGGAATACTTTTTGCTGGGTATTTCCTTTTCAATTTACACTAATCCTAGATTTGGCTTTGTCATTCACAAACCAGAGAAAGAAGGTCCCTAGCCCTCTAGTCCAATGCCAGAGACAAATAAAGAAAATTCTCCTGA